>JAGFPH010014759.1:0-13979 GCA_018207615.1 Philaenus spumarius | reverse complement strand
TACATTTGTATTTGTTGCTCCAAACCAGCTGTGTTTACTTAGGCTTCCCTGTATTCCACAATTTCTATGTCAATCGACCTTGGACTCGGCCTTTCCTAACCGATCCGAAACTTGCCTTTGTTAGACTACCTTTGTTGTACTCGTTTTTCACCATAATGTTAACGACCTTCAATGTTTTATTTAATTTACCGTGTTTAGGCCTTACATTTTCTGAACGTAACTTATTTTATTTCTTACTTTTAGAACATAATTTCTTATATCAATACATTTTATAGGTCTATTTAATTATAACTTGAATTTTATTAGTTTAATATGTTGGCATTTTAAACTCTTGATGATTTAATCAATTTGAATAGTATTTCCCAATTAATTATTATATTTACATTAGGTGCTCTTTTTATTGTACATATATATGGCCTAATAGCATGCCTTCCTCAATTTCCGTGAGTATAGCATTGTGAACTAAATTATGGCCTAAAAAAACTTATTGCACTTCCATCTCGCCAACGGTGTCTGCTCGTTTGAACTTTGGCAATAGCTTTCACTTCCTGATGGATGGTCTTTACTTTGTAGGCCTAATTCTTTTTTCAATTTAACGTATTTCCGTACAAAATTCCCGTTATTATAAATTCGATTGCTTGCACCCGACAGTTTAAATCTTACTTAAAGGTTTCCTTTCGCTCCATTCAGTGTCACGTCCAGTTGTTCAGTAATAGCCTACCTTGTTAAATTACAGTGGTTTGTGTTGCACTCATAGTTCTCATAAAGTGATGTTTTCGACGTTACAGTGTTTTGCCAACAATTTACCATCGGATAACTCTTTAATAGGCAACTTCTATTCTTTTTATTACTATTTCGACGCGAAAATTTTTGTGTGCTTCCTATGTGAAACCTTCTATTTATTTTATATATATTTAACACTCATTGAAGTCGCAATTTTTTAGATACGAATTGCTTCAACCCTATTTCCGTTTGTAACCTACCCGCGTTTTTCTCCCTAGCAATTGTGCCCATCTGCGTCCCTTTACATCCTTTTTCAATACCAGCGTCTCCAACCTCTTATAACACTTAATCAATTTGACTTGAATTGTTTTCATTTATTTCTACTCCGTTAACTCCTTTTTTATTATTTTTATACCTTGAGTTTATATTAAAACATTTTCCTTTTATTTTCCTAATGCCCACAAAGTAATGTATAACATGCATGTTAGGTACTAGGTAGGGCCTACTATTTGCATTACCCCCCCCCCCCTTCCCCTTCAACTACCTTATGAATAGAAGTACATATAATAATTACGAGAGGTTTCATGTCCACATACAAAGAATTTTTGTTTCATAACAATTTAAATGACAAAATGCAAACTTTATTGCTGGAGACTTATTTGTGGCTTTGAGGCTTATTTTTATAAATTCGTAGAAAATCACAAACCTTTTTCCAATTTTTGATTAGATGAAGATAAACCAATGAAATTATATGTATTATATATATATGAAATTATACATATATGAAATTATATGAAATTATTATGTATATTCGTTTTGTAGGAAATTTAATTCTTTATAACCTCGTTGACAAAGTTTGTCTCTGTAATGGACGGTAAATAATTCCAGAGGAAAAATGTATCGAAAAACGTGCGGTAAATTAATTTTTTCATAAATTAGCGATTTTGTCCGGCTCATATCTCACAAACCACTGAAGATACCAATAAATTTTATGGAATACTTTTTGTAGGGGATTTTGTCAGCTATATATTTTTTAAGAAGCATTTATTTTGTAGGATCAACCATTTCAAGTTATAAGCGTAAAACCAAAAAAAGGGACCTTCTTAGCCCCCCTAAACCTCCCCTCTCCCCTAGTAATGGGGACTTTTAAGTATGTTTACCTCCTAACTACTACAAACAAAATTCTGAAGTCAGTTCTTATGACTTTCCACCTAGAATCATTCGTTGACTGGAGTACAACCCATTAACACACGTGACCTTAAACCTTTTACGACTAACAACTTCATTCATGGCTATTGTTTTTGCCTCCAATTTAACTTTAATCATAGCTTGCTTGTTTATTTTTAGTATCCGTTCTTTTAACGCGGTAACTATTTCAACATTTACTACAGGAAGTTCCAAAATTTCTACATCATTGGTTTTGAAATGCTCAAATTGTACTAGTGATGTTTATAATCGGATGAAATAGTTAATAGGATTAATCGGTTTCGAATGATTTAAATAATCGTATAATTCATTCGAATCCGATTATCTGCGCAGAATGGTTTTGCGCATTGGTATCCGATTCAGCTGGACCAATTAGATCGTATTATAAAAATCTACACTTTAACCCTTAAGAATTGGAAAAATAATCGGGTTATTCATTCGAATTCAGTTCGACCAATCAGATCGTTTTAGAAAAATCTACTCTGTGACGTTTAAGAATCGGAAATAAACGGATTATACATTCTAATTAAAGTATCTGCACTGACATTTGGATTAACCGATTATTTTAATTTGAATTCACCCATCACTAAATTGTACTACAATTATATCCGCACTTGTGTCAATCTCTAATACCGCCGGGTTGTGTCCAATTTCCTCTAAAATGTCCCGGAATCTCTTCTATAGGCTTTTCCTGTATCTCCGCTTTACCTTGATTACTTAGCAAATCATCCCGTATGTTGTAATGAATACTTCCTAACGCTTTCTGTTTACTATTTTCATTTTTGTCAGTTAAAGATACATTGATTTCAGGTTCGATCCTAGCCAATGGCACTACATTTTTTTTAGCTTTTTATTTTATTTAACTTTTTTAGCTTTGTCCCTCCATTATTTAGCCCATATTTATTGTTATTTTATCCACGGCCATGTCTTTCCGATATAGTAATGTTTTCCTAGGCACAATCTCCTTATTTAGTTTTTCAGCTTCTGATTAGGAGTAGGTTTTGATGGACCGGGTCTATTTTTGTTTGGGTGATTGGAGTTATTTTGGTTTTGACTAGAGGATCTTTGGAAATGTTGGGTATTTGGTGGTTGGTTTGGCCTATTTACATTTTCTGTGTTTTGTGATCGGTTCTACGCCTCGCTTCCTCCATCATATAATTGTTGTTTAGAAACGTAATCGCATCTTCGGTATTTCCGCTTGGTTTACCTATGCTGGCTAATTCCACTTGGTCAATAAAATGTTGCATTACAGTAAATACTAAAAAGCTCTCAGTAAAAGGCGGGTCTAATCTCCTGCTTTATTTAGCATCCTACAAAAATAGTCTGCTCGGCTCATTGTACCGTTTTTATTATATCCCGTACTTGTTGCTATTTTATATACTTTTCAATTGTATATTTCAAATTGAGTAAGAAAAATATCAAATTTAAACAAAACAAAGTTAGTTATTTATCTCCTCCCCTTTGAAATTAGTATGTTAAACTGGAAATTTTAGCTTCAATGATAGAGAATGTAAATAATCATAAATCTACTCCGAAAACACTTAAGCTTCCTCAAAATGTATTATGGGTATTTCAAAGGAAACGCAAGTGACTGTTCATATATAGACCAATTTATATAACAAAATAATACAATTAACTAGACAACAACATTAAATTTTAAGAACATCTAAACTCTTTGAGTAATTAAATTTCGTCAAATATTTTTCTTATCAGAAGGTTATTGACATGTGTACAAAAACTGCATTACTATCAGTGTATCATTGTTTAATTACCCCCAAATTGAGCTATCCTATTATAATTTGGGGCAACTTAAATTCTAATATCCAAAACATATTTATTTTACAAAAACAGAAATCTATTCGAGCAGGAAAAAAGGCAAAATTATTCTTGCAAGACTATCTTTAAATAAAACTAATTATTAACCCTTACATCTATTTATATTTTATAATATATTTTGTTCCAAAAAATATTTTGAATATTTAAAAGAATACTTCAATATAAAAATTTTGAAGAATACAAATAAACTGGCCGTACCAAATCACAAAACAACAAATAATAAAAGACATACCATTTAAAGCATGAAAACCTTTTTTAGCCATTTACCAACAAGTTCAAAAGGAAAGGGTTCAAGACATTGTTAAAAACTAAGACTTACTACAATTTAAAAGAGTTTTTGAGTGAAAGAAGAAGAGCTTGTCATCACTTCTATTATATAAGTGTTAGTTATTACTAGACTTACTTATTTTGTTTTTTATTTCCTGTTGTTCATGCTTTATGCAATTTAATTTGTCCAGCAATAAACAAATTATTATTATTATTACATTCGTACCACAGCAGTTTTAATTTTAAAAGTTAATAATTACTAATTTTCTAAATAGGTTATTAAAAAAATAAACGGTACCAGGAACTGGCACATACTTTCTCACAACCACATTTAAAATACTAAACAGATTCACTGTGACTTGTAGGGTGGGGTAGGAGAGTTTTTTTTATTAAAGTTGGAGATTATAACTAATAAATATTATTATTATTATCTAGAGAGAAAACTATTCGATCGATTTCGAAAAAAATGGCGCCAAAAACGTCAATTAGGTCTATATAGAAGCACGTAAAAAGGTTTTGAAAAACAACCCGCTTTATGGCCAAAAACCCCCAAAAATCAGTTATTATTATTATTATTATTAGCTAAACGAGAATTTTTAGAAAGATGCGGGTTTTTGTATATGGTAGGGCACATTAAAGGCTACAAATAAGCCAAATTTTATCAAAATCGTTAGAGCCGTTTTTTTATAAAATATAATAACTGATATTTTGGGGGTTTTTTGGCCAAAAAGGGGGTTGTTTTTCACAAATTTTCAAAACCCTTTTTCGTGCATCTATACAGGCCTACTGGACATGTCTGGTGCAAATTTGGTTGAAATCGATCGAATAGTTTTCTCTCTAGCTTTGTATACTTTTATTAAAGTAGGAGATTAACTAATAAATATTATTATTATTATCTAGAGAGAAAAGTATTCGATCGATTTCAAACAAATTTGAACCAAACATGTCAATTAGGTCTTTATAGGTGCACGTAAAAAGGCTTTGAAAATTTTTAAAAAACAACCGCCTTTATGTCCAAAAAACCCCCAAAAATCAGTTATTATTATTATTATCAGCTAAACGATAATTTTTAGAAAGATGCGGGTTTTTGCATTTGGTAGGGCACATTAAAGGCTATAAATAAGCCAAATTTGATCAAAATCGTTAGAGCCGTTTTTTTGTAAAAAAATAATAACTGATTTTTTGGGGGTTTTTTGGCCAAAACGGGGGTTATTTTTCAAAATTGTTCAAACCCCTTTTTCGTGCATCTATACAGGCGTACTTGACATGTCTGGTGCAAATTTGGTTGAAATCGATAGAATAGTTTTCTCTCTAGCTTTGTATACATACAGACATACATACAGACAGACATTTTGTAAAAACCACTTTTTTGGACTCAGGGGTTCTCAAAACGGATATTTCCACAAAAATCTCAACTTCGATTGTTTTTGCGATTACTATACTCTCTCTATACTATAGTATAGTGAGAAAGTAAATAAACGGTACCAGGAACTGGCACATACTTTCTCACAAACACATTTAAATTACTAAACAGATTCACTGTGACTTGTAGGGTGGGGTAGGAGAGTTTTTTTCATTAAAGTTGGAGATTAACTAATAAATATTATTATTATTATTATCTAGAGAGAAAACTATTCGATCGATTTCGAAAAAAATTGCACCAAACACGTCAATTAGGTCTTTATAGATGCACGTAAAACGGTTTTGAATTTTTTTTTAAAACAACCCTCTTTATGGCCAAAAAACCCCCAAAAATCAGTTATTATTATTATTATTAACTAAACGAGAATTTTTAGAAAGATGCGGGTTTTTGTATATGGTAGGGCACATTAAAGGCTACAAATAAGCCAAAGTTTATCAAAATCGTTAGAGCCGTTTTTTTATAAAAAAATAATAACTGATTTTTTGAGGGTATTTTGGCCAAAAAGGGGGTTGTTTTTCAAAAATTTTTAAAACCTTTTTTCGTGTATCTATACTGGCCTACTGGACATGTCTGGTGCAAATTTGGTTGAAATCGATCGAATAGTTTTCTCTCTAGCTTTGTATACTTTTAATAAAGTAGGCGATTAACTAATAAATATTATTATTATTATTAGCTAGAGAGAAAACTATTCGATCGATTTCGAACAAATTTGCACCAAACACGTCAATTAGGTCTTTATAGATGCACGTAAAAAGGTTTTGAAAAACAACCCTCTTTATGGCCAAAAAACCCCCAAAAATCAGTTATTATTATTATTATTAGCTAAACGAGGATTTTTAGAAAGATGCGGGTTTTTGTATATGGTAGGGCACATTAAAGGCTATAAATAAGCCAAATTTTATCAAAATCATTAGAGCCGTTTTTTTATAAAAAAATAATAACTGATTTTCTGGGGTTTTTTTGGGAAAAAAGGGTGTTGTTTTTCAAAATTGTTCAAAACCCTTTTTCGTGCATCTATACAGGCGAACTAGACATGTCTGGTGCAAATTTGGTTGAAATCTATCTAATAGTTTTCTCTCTAGCTTCGTATACTTTTATTAAAGTAGGCGATTGCTAATAAATATTATTATTATTAGCTAGAGAGAAAACTATTCGATCGATTTCGAACAAATTTGCACCAAACACGTCAATTAGGTCTTTATAGATGCACGTAAAAAGGTTTTGAAAAATTTTGAAAAACAACCCTCTTTATGGCCAAAAAAACTCCAAAAATCAGTTATTATTATTATTAGCTAAACGAGAATTTTTAGAAAGATGGGGGTTTTTGTATATGGTAGGGCACATTAAAGGCTACAAATAGCCAAATTTTATCAAAATCGTTAGAGCTGTTCTTTTATATAAAAATAATAACTTATGTTTTGGGGGTTTTTTGGCCAATAAGGGGGTTGTTTTTCAAAATTGTTCAAAACCCTTTTTTGTGCATCTATACAGGCGCACTATACATGTCTGGTGCAAATTTGGTGGAAATCGATTGAATAGTTTTCTCTCTAGCTTTGTATACATACAGACATACATACATACAGACATACAGACATAAAGACATACAGACATACAGACATACATACAGACATACAGACATACAGACAGACATTTTGTAAAAACCACTTTTTTGGACTCAGGGGTCCCAAAACGGATATTTCCACAAAAATCTCAACATCGATTTTTTGCGATCACTATACTTTCTCTATACTATAGTATAGTGAGAAAGTAAAAGGAAGGGCATTATGAGTGAAGATATACAAGCTGGTTTCTTTGGAGTTCAAACAAGGAGTTTAAATTAAAGAAAAGCACACAGCTAAGTTCATTTAGCCATACAGAAATACTTTTTTCCCAGAAAATTATAAAAGATTTCTAAGAAAATATAATTAAAAACACTTTTAAAAATTGATAGTTGCTTAAAATGTCCTTTTATGTAGGTTTGACACCGGCAGCCGAATAGTCGAGATATACACCTGTTCGACTTGACAACACTGCCGGCAGCTAAATGTACCCATACCAAACATATATGGCAGCCAAAAGGGACCTATATACACGCTGCGCCGAATAGCCGCAATCTTGCTGCTGCCAAATAGCACCAATATTGAAACATGATCTTAAAGGAGTCATAAATTAATAAAAATTTAATACAGTGATCCGTAGAAGGTCACAATCAATTTAGCAAGTTAAAACATGGATATACTCTTCTCTAAAGGGTGGCAGCCAAATAGCTTACTTTTTGACGGCCGCCAAATAGATAGGTGTATTTATATATATATATTAAGATTTGATTTATTTTTTATTTATGTACAAAATACAGTCTTTGATTTTTCATTATTTGTTCTTGTCTTTGGTGCTCTTTTTTGTCGTCTATATATAAACTTCAAACATTGAAAGGCATTCGCCATGCTTTTGCATGAGCTAATGTTTTCAAAATTTCCCTAAAGTCTAAGTTTTTTGCAGTGTCATTTTCTATTGCTAGAATGTCGAGAGAGTTCATCCTTTCCTGTGCCTTTGTAGAGCGCAAATAAGTTTGTATAAGCTTAAGCTTACTAAAGTTTCGTTCGGCACTAACAACTTTCACTGGTATTGTTACACTCTTAATGCGACCCACAAGTCTGTAAACAAATCTTTACTGTTTGTATTGTTGATCATACACAAGACTACTTTTGGTGTGACTTTGTTCTTTCCATGATCCAAAATCGAACTTGCATGTAAAAGTTCATGATACAGTTCAATGCCGTTAATACCAGACACTTTGGTTGTTTTGTCAGACATTTTGGTTGTTTTGTCAGACACTTTGGTTGTTTTGTCAGTTAAATGTCGTTCAAGGTCCAAACAACTTTGTTTTAGAGTTTCTTTTCCTGGAAGTTGAGCAACATTACCGAAAAATCACCACACTTGTCGGTGTTTATTCAACGCAGTTGACCTCTTCTTAAGTGAGTTCAAAACGTTATCCACTAATGGATAAAAAACTTCTCTCATAAAAGTTCCTTCAGGTGACGATTGCACTTCCTCAGAAGACTCATACGAAACAACGCGTTTTCGTTTACGAATTCTTTTCTCAGGAAAAACACGTTCAATACCAAATGAAGTAGATATTTTTTTCTGTTTACATCGATCTTTGCATATAAGGTTCAGTTGTCAATAATATCTTGACAATGATAGTGTTTCGACAATGTCGAAAATATGTTATTTAAAAGAAACACACCTTCAAAAACTCGGTACCGAGGTCGTCACTACTCATGTTTATTTTATAAGTAAACGATCGAGCGAATTGTTTAGCTGTCGAGTGCTCGTCGTGTATTAAATCAGTATAGTGTAGGGGGGAGTGGGAATATGCGCTTCGTGTATTCTCGATTCGCGTCGGATAAACTTGGTCCTGTCGGCCGGGCATCTTGAAGAAGATACTCGGCCGATATGAATTTACTTTTCCGGGGAGTTTTGAGAAAGTAGAGAGGGTCTTACGAAGGGTCGCTTTCTGGAGAGAATTCTCTCTTGAAATGACATAGTTTTGGCGTTAGCATGAAGAAAATATTTTTTTACCCACGGCGGCGCCCCCCCCCCTATCGCGGCGCCCGAGGCGATTGCCTCGGTCGCCCCACCCACACGAGGGCTCTGACTGCCACTACTGGTAGAACCTTGGTTACAACCTCTACAATGACATGTTGATGTGATTGTCCACCATAGTAGTAGTTCATCATACGTAGTAGCATTTAACTTTTTAATTTTTAGCAATACAAACAGGAAGAGTTTTCTTATTATTGACAATCGATAAATAAATTCAGATGTTAAAATTTAAAAAAAATACCCAACGTCGCCATAGAAGTTTTCACTTCAAAAATAATAAACGGAGAATTAACTTAGCGGTAATTTATCTAATTTTACCAACAACATTTTTTGTATTTTGTAACTAAATAAATAAAGACCTGGACGGGACGGGACGTGACGAGTGTGTATAGTCACCCTACCTAAAATGACGTGAGTGGACGGGACGTGACGTGACGGGTGTGTATAGCCACCCTACCTAAAATGACGCGAGTGGACGTGACGTGACGTGACGGGTGTGTATCCACCCTACCAAAAATGACGTGAGTGGACGGGACGTGACGTGACGAGACGGGTGTGTATAGCCACCCTACCTAAAATGACGTGAGTGGGCTGGATGGGAAGTGACGTGACGGGTGTGTATAGCCGCACCTTAAGTCTGCCGCCTCGGCTCGCCAAGCCCAAATGCCAGCTTACGTTTGACTAGCTATAACTATAGAAAACGTAGCCTACTTAAATGGATTCTACGTGCAGAGGATTTGTTTACAAAATTCGAAACAGAACATTGTAAGTGATGAGTGCTAATAAATCAAAAGCATTCGCAAACATTTGTTTATTTATTTTCATAATATAAGAAAGTAATTATGAAATTACACATTAAAAAAAAATTAAACATTATTTTCTTTACTTTAGTACCGGTATAAGGCAGTGTAATATTGATTTCCTTAGAATATATTATTTATTTCCTACCATAAATATAAAAGGAGCAATGACATCAGAAGTTTTGTTCCGATAAGGTCCATAGAAAACCCAAAGTCAATTTCGAATTAAAACCTTTTTTAAATTAAGTTAAAATCTAGCTCCAGATTTCAGCCCCCCCCCCCCCAACCTAAGTCAAACTAAATCAATTGTTTGTTTGGTAACATATACAAAGATATTTTAATTTGTATTTGTAAAGCGATTTTTTAAAATGGTAAAATTAAGGTAAACTTTTAATATTATTGATTTCTTTAAAAAACAAATTTTAAAAATTAAACTAAACAACAATTTTGCCGTACTTTTACCTATAGTTTAATTATTACATTTTATTTTGTCTTTAATTAAAATATAGAGTTTTTAAACATGGAAATAATGTTTGTGGTTTAACTTGGCAAGTTTAAAATAAAAGAACCATAAAAACAAAATTATAAAATTTAATACCGTAATTTGTTTGTTTGTTAACCCTAGTAGGACCAGGGGGGCCTGCCAGGCCCATACATAACTATTTTGCATTTTTTGTGTATTATAAATAGTTCAAAAAAATTTTAAAAATTGATATTGTCTATTTGTTGATAACCTTGAGGCTTTGATAAAAAAAAAAATTTACTTCTTATGATATTTTAAATCATGAAAAAACAGTAAGGGTCTGACAGACAGGCCTCCCCCCCCCTTGGTACTTCCTGAAACCTGATCTAGATTTTTTTTGATTACGGTTTCATAAATTTTTAAGCGTAATCATATTAGTTTTCAAATAAAAGTTATCTAAAAGCATTTGTTATAGTCCCTGACAATATTTTATGTTATATTTTACCAACTGTTGGTACGGTAACACTGGTGATGAAACATACATTGTTTGCTTTGTTAGCTGTTTTGTTTTAGAATAGAGTTAGTGAGTCATCTGTGAGTTACATGTTACATAGGCCTACTTAGTTTGTGGTTGATAACATATCAGTAAACTGTAGCTAAAATTAGGTTTTAAAAGTAATATTTTATGTTTATATATCAATAAAGTTAGTTACTGTATTGTTGTGTATATGAATCTTTAGTATTACTATCTAATGACTTGACAATTTATTCCAGTGCTTTTATTTGAGGTTATATTTGTTTTTAGTTCATTACTAGTCAAAAATGGATAATCTGAGAGAACATGAAAGTGAAATAGATCGTATTTTTGATGAAGAATCCGATTTAGAAGGTATCATTTTTGAAAGTGAAGAAGATGTAAATGAATCAGAAGATAATGTTTTTGATTTGAGTTTGGAAAACATTAGTAAAATCAATGAATGCGAGGATAGAGATATGGAACTGGTTCTTTTCCAGCTAGGACTGTCCCTCATTCAATAGGTAATACCTATGCATGTAAAAGTAAAGATGCAAGAGAATATGTAAGCTATCCACAACGCTTTCACCGAAGGCGAACCCAAAATATTGTTCGCGAAAAGCCAGGTGTAAAACTAGATGGTAGGGGTAATATTTTCTCCAAATTTTTTACTCCACAAATTGTAAGAAGTATTGTTACACACTCAAATAATGAAGCTGGCAGAAAGGAAATTGAACATACTGATAGCACTGAAATGTTAGCCTACATTGGTCTAATTATACTAATGGGTGCAAACAAAGACAGCAAAGTTGATTACCATGAATTATGGTCAACGTTATATGGGCGACCAGTTTATACTGCAGTCATGGGTCGAAATAGATTTAGAGAGATCAGTGAAATATTGCAATTTGACAATAAAAACATCCATGTAGAGCGAAGAGCTATGGATAAGTTTGCCCCAATTAGAGACAGTTTTTATGAAATCAACTCTTTGTTTCCCAACTTATTTTCGGCTGGAGCAAACACAACCGTAGATGAAATGCTTTCTTTGTTTCAGGATCGCTGCCCTTTCAAGATTTGTATGAAAGAAAAGTCAGGCAAATATGGGATTTTAATTTGTATGCTTTGTGATGCTGAAAGCAGGTATGTGTTGAACACGGAAGTATAAAGTTGGGGAACTGATATTGAGAAAGGTCCTAAAGCATTTGTCTGCCGTCTAGTTGCACCTATTGCCAATTCTGGTAGAAATGTTACCACTGACAGGTTTTATACATCTGTATACCTTGCTGAAACTCTATACTACGACTTCAAACTAACTCTTGTTGGCACTATGCAGACAAATAGAAAAAAATCCCTGATGCTTTGAAAGATGTAGCTGATAGACCTCTTCATTCGTCTATGTTTGCATTTACAGATAGTCGTCCAGCCCAGCCACCAGTAACACTAGTATCGTATATTGTCAAAGAAAAACCTAAGCATAATCTTATTATGTTGTCGACTCAACATGAGGATGATAAAGTAAGTGATAATGAGAAAAACAAGCCTGATGTTGTGCTATTTTACAATAGTACAAAAGGAGGCGTTGATTCTGTCGACCAAATGGCACGTAACTATTCTGTCAAAAGAGGCACCAGAAGGTGGCCTGTAACTGTATTTTTTACAATCGTTGACATTGTGTGCATAAATTCATTCACCTTATTCATTGGAAACTATCCACAGTGGAAAAATAATGAAAACAATCAAAGACTTTTGTTTCTACGACAACTTGCACTTGAACTAATGAAACCTCAAGTAGAAAAAAGAGGCAATAACATCTCTGGCCTAAGCAAAACAGTAGTTAGTGCCATGGAATCGGTTCTTGAAAAGAAGCTAGAGTACAGAGCAGCTCATATACCTGTACCGAATCCTCATGAAATGAAACGAGGAAGATTTGTGTTCGTGAGGCGACATCAAAACAAATGAAGTACGACAAATTTGGAAAATCAAAAGTATACTGCTCCAAGTGTCACAGACATGACTGTGGACAACACAGCATGAAGACAATAGTGTGTAAAAGATGTGAAGAGGCATTAAGTAGTGATTCTGAGTAAACTCAAATTTATGATTTAAGATCATCATATATCTTGTTAGCCTAAGCTTTAAGGCCTATGAAAAAACTAATATCTGTGCTTTATGTTTTGATTTAGCTCTATTACTTATTATTTAATGGCGTGAAGCATATACTAACTGTAAAATAAAGTTTGTATTCAGTTTAATGTGGTATTTTAAATATGGGCCTCTGAGGCCCCTCTCTTGGTCCTCCATGAAATAATCTAACCCTTGGTCCTACTAGGGTTAACATAGGCACAAAAACACGATATTTGAAATTTTACTTGTAAAGATTTTTTAAATAGTAAAATCAAACTTTTAATATTATTGATTTCTTTGGAAAAAAATTTTAAAAACTACTATTCAACAATTTTGACGCTCTTTTACCTAAAGTTTAATGAAAACATTTTATTTTGTCCTTAATTAAACTATAGCATTTTAAAACATGAAATAATATTTGTGATTTCATTTGGCATGTTTAAAATAAAGGAACTGTTAGAAAAAATTATGAAATTTAATACTTTGTTTGTTTGGTAACATAGGCATAAGATAGTTAACATTTTTATTTATAAAGAGGTTTTTTTTAATGGTAAAATCAAAGCAAACTTTTAATAATATATTTTTTAGAAAATAATTTGAGCAATTACACTAAACAACAGTTTCGTTATAATATGTTATTCTGTCCTTAATAGACTTGATTAGAAATTGTGCTTGTTTAGGTACACAACCTATTAGGCTAAGCCAGATAACAAGTAAACAACCTAAACGATCTTGGTTCGATAAAGATTGTAGACAATCTAGAGATAATAATATAGAGTTGACAGACATTTCTATGGACCTTAGGACAACTTTGAATCGTTTAATAGACTTGATCAGAAATTGTGCTTGTTTAGGTAGAGAACTAAAAGGCTAAAGCAGATATCCAGTAAACAATCTGAACAATCTTGGTTTGTTAAAGATTGTAAACAATCTAGAGATAATATAGAGTTATCAGACATTTCTATGGACCTTAGGACAACTTTGAATCGTTTAATAGACTTGATTAGAAATTGT
>JAGFPH010014758.1:735-14919 GCA_018207615.1 Philaenus spumarius | reverse complement strand
ATTAGAATAAAAAAAAAACTAGAGGTACTGACCTATACTGTTTAGTCCCAATATGTTACCGATAACAGTATAGTTATAATATTGTAGGTTCTAATTTTAGGCAATATAGGAGGCACTGATAAACCCACTTAAATCTAATTGCAACCCATCTGGCAACCCTGTTCCTATCGCGTATTAAAATGTCTGTTCATTGTCTGTGTTAAATCCCATAAGCGATTTTTGGTTTGTTAATTTGTTATGTTATATTTGTTTTAGAATATTTATAATTGATTTCCCGCGATCAGTGAAGTGTCTAATTTCATTATATATATAAGAAAAAGTTATATATAGTGTAATTCTATTAAAACCTGTGGTCAAGCTGTTCTAAACTAGAACCAAATTTTACATCAGTCAATTTTTTACCGGAATAATATGAATTCTTTGAACCTTTCTCTACAAAAAAGGTACGGAACACTTTTGGATTGGGGTGTAATTACTATATTTGGCGAATTTTTGAAAATATGCCATTCCAACAGTTGAACAGTTGTAGGCTTAAACCACTGATGTGTATGTTATATGCATAAAAATAATCGTAAAATAAAATAAAAAAGATTTGTTAATGGATTCCAACACAAGGCGAGCAAATTAAATATCTAGCCATGAAATACAATTGAATTCTAGGCCGACCTATGAACAACATTTATACATCTTTGCCAAGTTTACCTTTTTTTTTTGACAAAATAAATTGTTAAATCAGGCCCAATTTATTCTAATTCCAACGTGCTAAAACAGTATAAATTAGCTTGTTTATAAACAGCTGTTTTGATCGCTTTACTTACTATTTCGTTGTTATTTTGTAACCAACATGGCAACCTATAAGACCCTATGTTAAAATTTTTCAACTTTTAAATTAGATTTTCTAAAAAAATTGTGTTTTTACATGAAATACAACTATATATGGGTGTACTTAAAAATCAAAACCACCTAAATACAAAATTTCTTTGTATTGGTTAGAGCCGTTTTCAAGATCCGCAACAGATACAAAGATACAAGAATTGCTCATTTAAAGTAATAGGATTCTTTTATTAACTGCATCGGCAGTCAAGAGGAAGATCAGCAGAAATATGTTTACTTTAGACAAAAAAACTGAAGTAATTGAAGACACAAACAATGGTTTCCAAAAATAGATCTTATGCAGAAACGAGTAGTCGGCTAACTTAAGTAGGAAGGAAGAAAGGATTTGAGTGGGTCGACACTGTAATTGGGCACTGGACATCTGAAATTACACTGTTCCAGACAGACAAGAGACTATGTTTGCATCCGATTTAATCTTAATCACTAGCAAAATGTCTGATACCATTCAGTTTGACAAACTAAAAATATGATACAAATATCATTGAGCGTAACTTTAATTACTAGAAAAATTTAATTGACCAATGACTCGTTAATAAAATATCTACAGATTTTTTGTAGGCTATTGTAAAAATGTCAGTGCCAAATCAACCATTTAAAAGAGTTGTTTTTCTTAAATTAGGAGATTGTTTACATTTTTTGTTGCAATTTCTTCTTGAATAACCACATCTTGAAGGGCAATGGTTCAGTTGGAAAGGTTATAAAGCCATTCAGCAGGTTTCAAAAATTAAATCCAGATATTATTCCCTCTTCACCTTCATTAGTCTCACTAGCAAAAATTAAGACATCAAATAAACAAAAATTCAAAATTTAACTAGGCTACTGGCTCTAAGAAATTGAAATAAATTTTACATCACCCCAAAAATCTGTGAATTATATAAATTTTTATATTTTTCAATGTTATGAAAGTCATGATTTAAAATGTTGGTGTAAGAAAATTACAGTTAATATTTTATTATCCTCAGAGTTAAATCCAAGTAACAAATGCATGTTTTAGAATGCCAGGTACAAACTAAATATAGGCCCTAAACGTACAATTAACATACTAATATAATATAGATTTACTCAAATTACCTTCTTGAGTACATTGATTTCCAGTTTTATTTCTTCCTCTTCATCCTAAAAAAAATATTATCATTATTAGTATTACTCATAACATAACACACTATATTATTGCTATCATTCATAATATGGCAATTACTAAATGTCTCGTACATTAATTCACCTAAGCATAAGTATTCAAGCCACTTACAATCAAAGAGATGTAAATAAAACGAAAAGAATTTTGTGATTTTAGTGGATTATGTTTTTATCATTTCTTCTTTGTACTAACACTTTTAGTTCTCAACATAACATAAATAATAATTGAAAAATGTTTATGGATATTTCCAACTCATTTCAGATACCGTATTTGTTTCAACAAAATAAACAACAGAGCTATATTTTCCCGTGTTCATAACTTTTGCTATTTTTATTTCGAATTATTTAAAAAATGTACTTTCATATTCATGTACACCATGCGATGTCTGCCTCTTCCTAAAAATAAAAAAATGTGCTAAAAGGAAAATGTTTTGACACCATCCCCGACATTGAAATGGCCACGACCCAGCAGACGTGCTTCCAGTGATAAATTCAGACAAGTGCATCACTAGCCAATGATAGTACTTTGAAGGAGATTTACAAAATAAAATTGTTCACCGTATTTTTTAATCACACCTCGTATAAATAAAAAATATATAAAAATCGATAATTAATCATTAAGGGTAGGAGAGTTGTTTTCTTCATAGTACCCTTGATTTTTTTACTTAAAACCTCCCAAGCCAAAGATAACTAGCCAAATTCAGTCACTTTGAGTCAACCACTATTTCAATCTGTGTAGAATCCCTCTTATCACAGATAAGAACAGCTACCGGGTCTTTAACCCAGATTTAAACCTGGGATCTTCTGATAAGGAAACTGCCAACAGTCCACTCGGATAAGGCTTGATGGTGTGCTTGGATGTTAGTGTTGATGTTTTATTGCTTTGGTTTTAAAAGAGAACATAAGCACTATAAATAGAACCGCACTGACGACGACTTTTAAATTAAATAATACTTAATAAAATGTATTGATGTTAATGTAAACAAATCATTAAACTTTTTTCATTTTACTAAAGCTTATACTAGGAAGTTTGGTTTAAGCTATATTCCATATATTTTACTTATAGTCAATAAATCAGTATTTTTAATTAAAATTATCCTCCCGTGAAACATGTTTCAGAAATTGCCCCAAAGAACCATATAAAATAAACAAATTTACTTCTTTATAATATTATTTCAGGTTTGTAAATTTTGGAATTAGTAAATCAAATTCAGCTCTACCTAACCCTTTGAGGGGTGGTTTATTTTATGCTTAGAGAGTAATCTCGTCACATGACGTGATACTATGTTTTTACTCAAAAGAGTGATCACGTCAAATGACGTTCCTGGTTACCATGGAAGGGTCAATCCATTTCAAATCACCCAGGCAATGTTGCTCAACATTTTTTATTTTCCTGATTTTTTTATCAAGATTTCCCTATAGGTAGGTAGTTACAAAAACACTAATTGAAAATTTTTTATAAGCCACATTTTTTTTCTGGCGGTCATTTTTAAAATGGCGGTCGGGCAAAATTTAATAAAAACGTGGTTTGCGGAAAGTTTAATTACCAAGCTATTTTTAAAGATATCAGAATAATTAAAAAACCAGTGTGATAAGCATGAAATGAACTTCATTTATACATTATTTTATTTTTTCTATCATTTAAGAGAGTTAGTCAAACTCTACCTCTATAGACTCGGAAAAAATGTATCATCAATCGTTACTTTTTCAGACCATAAAATTTTATGAAGAAAAAGAGACTCACTAATAATTTTTTATTTCTGTGTTGAGTATTTATATAACTACCTGCAGTATAAGTTGTAGTCCTGAGAATGCACTCCTTTTATCCTAGAGCTTTCCAAAAATGGCCGAAAGCCTTTTAACGCCAATTTTCTCAGCTCAATTATCTAAAAAGGGACTGAATGAAAACAAGTGAAAGTTTTACAGAATGTTCTTTTTATACAAATAGGAATACCTCACAAAAAAATTATCATTGAGACTCATCTACATTTGGGGTAATAGAGCAGTGAATTTCAGTAAAAACGCTACCCTTTTACATGCTCGTGCAGCGCCAAGTTAGCAAAGAATGGCTTGAAATTATTACAATTGACATTGATGGAATGATGTTTAAATCATTACATACAATAAATGCTAAAATATTTCTACTTTTAAATAACAATGGGCAGTTTTTACTAGAAACTTTGAATTTTTCTTTCAGTTTGGTAATAAGTATATCATACTTAATTTGTACATTTTCTGTACTATTCTGAGCTTCTAAGTCATTATTTGCTAACTTGGCAATGCACGTTATGGTAGCGTTTTTACTGCTGAAATTCACTGCTCTATTACTCCAAATGTAGTTGAGTCTCAATGATAATTTTTTTGTGAGGTATTCCTTTTTGTATAAAAAGAACATTTTGTAAAATTTTCACTTGTTTTCATTCAGTCCCTTTTTAGATATTGACCTGAGAAAATTGGCGTTAAAAGGCTTTCGGCCATTTTTGGAAAGCTCTAGGAAAAAAGGAGTGCATTCTCAGGACTACAACTTATACTGCAGGTAGTTATATAAGTACTCAACACAGAAATACAAAATTATTAGTAAGTCTCTTTTCCTTCATAAAATTTTATGGTCTTAAAAAGTAACGATTGATACATTTTTTCCGAGTCTATAGAGGTAGAGTTTGACTAACTCTCTTAAATGATAGAAAAATTAAAATAATGTATAAAAATAAAGTTCATTTCATGCTTAACACACTGGTTTTTTAATTATTCTGATATCTTTAAAAATAGCTTGGTAATTAAACTTTCCGCAAAACACGTTTTTATTAAATTTTGCTTGACCGCCATTTTAAAAAAGGCTGCCAGAAAAAACTGTGGCTTATAAAAAATTTTCAATTAGTGTTTTGTAACTACCTACCTATAGGGAACTCAAGATAAAAAAAATCAGGAAAATAAAAAATGTCAAGCAACAAATTTTATTTTTATATTGGGTGGATTTGAAATGGAATGATCCGGAAAGAGTTTCTACTACGTCTCAAAAAGTTGGTTATTTCACCACTAGAGTGTAGATATGTTCTGTAAAATTGACCTTATAGCAATAATTGCTATTTTATCACGCTAGAATGAGTGGGCATGACATTGTGTACACGAAACTGCCACAATGCTTTGTTTGCTTTTTTCTTCTGTCCCGCGGGTTTCTCACTTTTTTGACTACTTTGTTTGTGAGCTGCTTGTTTTATTAAACTGATTTTTTATAATAAATCAATAACTACGTTTTTCTAAATGTTTATTTCTCATTGTTCCTAGTTTGTGGGAAAAAATCATGGCATATAATGTGATTACTTTTACAAAACAGAAAACCCAATTTTTCATCAGGGTGGCTAGTGATATGACCTTTTGAAATTCCCTGACTTTTCCCTAACATTTCCCTGACTAAATAACTTTTTCCCTGACCAATCTTAGAAAAAGCACAAACAAAACCATGCTAATTTTATTTTAGTAAATCAATCAAATTATATTGGTAAGCAAATCAATTTTTAGGGAATTAATTAAATATTTAATTAAACACGGTAATATTATAACAGTTAAATATTTAATACTATCTATGTTACTCTACCAACCACCAGCAGTTGCAAATTATACATTTATGACTATAAATATAAAATTAAACAATGAATTACTCTAATTATATTTTATTACATTATAACAAAACAAATAACTACAGTAATTGGTTTTTGTAATCCAACTACTGGTACTGATTTGCAGTGAATATTTAATTAATTGATACGAAGATACCCAAATTCGAAAACATTTAATAGTAAAACTAACATTTTTAGAAACCGCACGTTAGGGAAAGATTTCAAGGTAAGGGTGTTCACGGCAAGTGCTTTGGAACAAACAGCCACAATCACTCCCGTAACTTGCCGATAATTGTTTTTACGTATCAGAATACGTAGTTTTCTTATTGATTAATTTACAAGTTCATTTTATCTTTAATGTTTATTTTCTCAATTAAAAATTGCACTAATCTATGATTTTAAATAGTTATTTTTAACTATTTTCCTTAGAAATGTTATTTTTCCCTGACCTTAACCAAAATTCCCAGACTTTTCCCTGATTTTTCCAGAAAAGTAAAATTCCCTGACTTTTTCAGGTTTTCCCTGTCACTAGCCACTCTGTTCAATCATTTTAAAGCAATAAAATGTGTTAAAAATGGATATAGTAAACATAATTTAATAATTATGATTTTTTTAAATTCTTACCACTGGAAGCATGTCAAAATGTGACATCTTCCACTTCTATGCGGAACAAATGGTTAAATTATATAACAAGTTTTAATACGATACATCCATAGATGTTGAATTGAATTTTAGAAGAAAAAACTGTGGGACGGCGAGGTGGAGACGGATGCGGTTCTATCAACATAAATTATGCATCCGAGTCAATTTGCCCCTGTTCAGAGTTGCACACAAAGTTTACAATGGAAATTGATCTGTTAATAAATTACTGCAGAGGAGACTACGCAGTATCTAAACAAACCCTGTTACCAATTACTCACTTAAATTAGCTTCAGTATTGTTTTCCTTTACGTTGTTGTAGTAGGCTACTACTGAAATAATGGTTAGAATTGAAAATTATTTACGATATCTATGATATTTTAAAGCTTTGACAATTTGTCCGCCCAAGATAAGAATGTATTTCTGTTTCTAATGATAAACTTTATATTTAAGTAACAAGTTATAATATCGTTTTTAATTAGACTTTTGTAACACCTACAATTCAAAGTGAATATTAACACTGTAATGACAAATATTTGGTGAGAATATAAGGCAGACAATACATTACATAATTTTGCAAAGTTACCAATTTTATTTTGTAATCTATGTAGACTAGGCCTATATAAAAAAGAAAGTCCGTGTGTGGGTGGATATGTATGATACAATTTGTACGTCTATACACACCCAGACCGTTTCACAAAACAATACACATTTAATTTCCATTGAGTAAAGTAAGCTAAAACCTTGCAAAGCTGTTTCTTATGTTACTCACTATGTGCTCATTACTCATTAGGGAAGTCCACACATATTCCTCCCTAAGCATCTAGTAATAATCTCTGTACATAAAAATGAATTTTTGTTTCTTTGTCCTCTATTGACCCAAAAACTATTCAACCGATTTCACTAAAAACTCCACAGTTTATCAATATTAATGCCAGCAGTGTTTACCCATTGCAATTACTACAGTCTAAGGGGTTGCTACCCTCAGTGGCGGCTCCGGAGCAGATTTCAGGGGGGCCATCACCTACCAGGGGACATGTTTTATAATTCCACGTTCAAATTATGCATTTTAACCCTTAACGGGCGGCTAGCACCTTTATACGCGGCACGACCCATTCTCTAAACGCGGTTAACGCCTTTAGACGCAAAAGCACAAAAACATGCTTAGATGATCCCATAGTTTACGAAACTTAAAATAGAGTACAGATTGATGTTCTTTGAGTATGTTTAGACCAAATAAAAAATATAAGCAGAGTCTGTGACTTCTTATCGCTCTGTGTTCTGTCGCCAAAGCAAATTAATCTACTATCGCTTGTGTTCTGAGCGCGGCTTACGCCTATAGACGCAAACTGTTTCATTCAGCTGTTTGTTGTATTTGTACTGTGAGTTTAATGATATTTATTCCAAAGTTTTACTGAAAATGAATATGAGTGTGACTTTTATGTGTAATATTGATGAAACAACAATCAATTTAGTAAATTTTTATTTTTAGGCAACAAGAATTACTACATTCCTTCTTTATGTTTTTCGATTTCTGTAGCCTATATAAAATGTATTCTTGTGTGCAATCTCTTTGTAAGATATGTTTATTATTATTTATTTAGTTTTCTTTTTATATGTAAGAATTTAGTACGGTAATTATTTTATTTTTTGACTAGTAAAAGTATTGCTTGTATGTATTTTGTTTTTGAAGAGGCTTATTGTAAATTTTGCAAAGTTTGGTTTTACTTTTTTAATTTGTAAAAAATATTTTTTTAAAGTTTAAAATTAGTTGGATATTTTTTATGTGTACTATTTAACCCTGAGAATCTAAATTTAAAAAGAACATTGAGAAAATATAATTTTTTTATTTTTTTGTAAATGAGCGGTAGCCCATGTTTTAGCTTAGCGCTTTAAGGGTTAAAGCGTAATGCCACCTGAAGTTTATGAGTTATCGACCTCACAATTAGGCTATAAGTTTTTTAAGGCATAAACCAGTTTTGTCATTGTCGCTCCCAATTGAATTCAGTCAAAAATTAACAGCTAACGACAAAAACAAGAAGCAGCAATCAAAAATATGAAAAAGAACTAAAAATAGGAGAACAAAACATCGTAAAATTAAATAATCAGTTTAGAAAATGACAATGTTTGGACATAAATAAGCCTACAATAAATGCAGTATTAAATTTATATGTTGTCAAAATTTTGCTTATTTACTGGTTTAAGTAAAAAAAAGAAGGCTTTGCATGTTAAAAGTAATACTAAAACGTACTAGAATTTTATGTTAAATTTTAGAGACAAGTTTTCTGGAGAAAATCAAAAGTTAGTTTCTTATACATATTTGATCATTGTTCATATTATGTTCAATGAACAAACTTAATTAACACCTACTTTAGAATCATTGAAACAATGTCTTCTTACATTATTTCCCGATGCAGTTAAAGGCCTAATCTCCTAAAGATAAAATAGCAACCTGAATAGTTGCTCTCAACCCTTTTGTCAATGAATATGTCAGTAAAAATATTGTAAAACATCATTTTCCTTTCCGTAAAAAACCTCGGGGTTCTTGAGGGGGGGGGGGGGGGGGGGGCAAGTGAAAAAACATGGTCCGAGACCGGGATTTGAACCCAGGACCTTTACCATTCCGTGGTAAGGGTCTACCGACTGAGCTACCTTGATCACACCAGATAAACTTACTTAATTACAAATTAAAAATAATATAAATTGAACCAACTTCCTACAAGCAATAAAGCTAAAATTGTGCAATATTATTCTTAAGTGATATAAAACACCATTTGCTATTCCATTACCTAAGTCAAAGGGATGAAATAAAATAATAATTAAAATGAGATAACTACCCTTATAAAATCAATTACATTAACATTAAACACTTGTAAGTTTAATATGCCCTCTACCACCTGCCCTGATCATAAGGATCTTATTTTAATCACAAGTCACTTCAAAATTAATTTTTGAATACACTCACAAAATTTTGTTTGTTAATTTAATCTAAGTATATATAGTGAAGCATTGCCAGGTCCACCAGTATAAAATAAAAACAATGAAATGTAAGATTCCTTGTAAAGCATAATCTGCTGGGGGAAAATAATTTATTCGTAACAGTTTTTACTTGGTAAAATAACAAATCCAAACGGTTAGTAATTAATTGTTTTCAATAACTACTAAGACTTAATTTGTTTTGTAAATATAAAACAGGTAGAAATAATTTGTTAGCAAGATTATGTACAGAACTAAATAATAAATCCTTTAAATAAGTAATTTGTTTTTAATTTTTTGTGTGCCTTTTATGGCGTTTCAAAGTTAGGGGTATGCAACAAAAATCTGTTAATAAATTTGATTTTTTTTTAACATGAGACTGCTAACACTGAGCTTCTAATAAACTTGACAACTGAAATTACACTATCAATAGCAGTTCCATAAACAATCATTAGCCAGAAACAAACATGTGTAATTATTTCACAGATTAGCAAATATGTCTTTGATCATTAATACAATAAAAATAATGAAACACAACTTACCTCCGTGACATCCATAACTTTGATGGCAGCCAATTGCCCAGTTTTTGTATGTCGACCCTGGAACAAAAATTTTAATTGTATAAACTGTTTAACAAATGTTAAAAGAGCGATGTCGAACAAGGGTAGTGATGTTAATGACAGAATGAAAACCAGAGATTATTTCGGACTAACCAAATTAACTTATTGTGCTAAAAAGGAAATAAACAGTACCAGGATCTGGCACATACTTTCTCAAAAACATATTTAAATTATTAAACAGATTCACTGTGACTTCATAATTGTACGAGGGGTAGGAGAGGTGACATTAAAGTAGGATATTAACTAATAAATATTATTAGCTAGAGAGAAAACTATTCCATCGATTTCAAACAAATTTGCATCAAACACGTCAATTAGGCTTGTATGGACGCACGAAAAAAGGTTTTGAAATTTTTTTAAAAACAACCCCCTTTTCGGCCAAACAACCCCCAAAAATCAGTTATTATTATTATTACTAGCTAAATGAGAATTTTTTTAGAAAGATGCGGTTTTTTGCTTATGGTAGGGTACATTCAGGGCTACAAATAAGCCAAGTTTTATCAAAATCGTTAAAGTCGTTTTTATATAAAAAATATTAACTGATTTTGTGGGAGTTTTTTGGCCAAAAAGGGGGTTGTTTTTCAAAAATTTTCAAAACCCTTTTCCGTGCATCTATACAGGTCTAATTGACATGTTTGGTGCAAATTTGTTCAAAATCAATCAAAGAGTTTTCTCTCTAGCTTTGTATACATACAGACATTTTGTAAAAACCACTTCTTTGGATTCAGGGGGTCCCAAAACGGATATTTCCACAAAAATCTCAACATCGATTTTTTTGCGATCACTATACTTTCTCTATACTACATAGTACAGTGAAAAATTAAAACTGATGCTGTGATTAAAATTTATGTTTTTCAATCAAAATTCATTTTTCTAAATTATTAAAAGGTGTCGTAACAAGTTAGACCTAAGAAAACAATAACTTAAACAATTCAATTTAAAAAAATCAATATCTATACAATATAATATGTGACCACCGCATGCTTCACATGCCAACTAACGTCTGATGGCACAGTTAGTAAAATTTACAACAAAAACTTGTACATGGTTTAGTTTCACAACTTGCAGACTTTTGGGGTGATGCATATTTGTAAACGTACTAAAAATGTAGGTATTTTGTTAATTATTTAGTTCTCAAATAGTTCAAGCCTAGACTAAATCATAAAATACGGTGAATCCAATATGGCCATAATATCGAAACCCAAGGTTATAGGTCATTGTTATAGATCATGCAGGCAGTCTTCCACTCATCGTGCATTGTTGTCGGACTCTAGGATTTCATAAAACAGATTGAGCCTTCCCATAAGTTCTTTTGCACTTCCTGTAAGTGCCATCACATAACAAACCACTATATTAGACTGCAAAGCATTTTCCATATTTTAATGCTGTTTAACTGCATGTTGTATGTACAGTGTACAGAAAGATAACAAAATATAAACACAGCTACTAGCCTACTGTTATACTGCAATTACAATGAATGTAATCTACAAATCCTAGTGCGAGTTTAAGGAAGACTTATCTGAAAGATAAGTAAATGTAGTTAGTGGTCATGCTTGGGTCAATCCAGTCATATTAGGATCACTATACTTTGTCTTTTAATATGGCCATCATTAATTTAATCAATAGTTTCATGTTTGATTAATGAAGGGATTAATTTAAGGATGCCTATATACCAACACAGTCAACACAGCAATAATGCACGTACATTTCCTGTCATCTTTAACTTACCTATTATCCTTCATCCGATTGTTTTGACAGCTACACCATTTGATAGGGAATCAAAAGGGCTACAAAAAAGGTATCTTGAAATTTTTTGTTAAAATGTACGGTTTTTGAGTAATTTGGGTTTGAAATTTTCAAACAGCAGCCATTTTGAAACTCATGATTGGCTTTCATTGCTTATTTTTCTTGAGATCTATCATTGTTAGGTTAAACTTCATGCCAAGTTTGAACTCAATCAGTCAACCCATTCTCTAGATAAGAATTATTTTGTACAAAAAACAAAATGGGGGATATCTAGAAAACGAAGTGTTTTTCGGGACTGTCTTTATATGAACTTTTTTTCTTATTTTGACATACCATTCCCCAAAGTTTGGCACGTTACTTATTGGACACTCTGTATTTTTACCTTATATTTGTCTTCACAATTTAATACGTCCATTGTTTGAAAAAGTTCTGCTCTGCCTTTTGAGTTAAGTTAGTACAGCAATATTAAAGTCGGGAAATAACTTTGTAACTAGATAGCTTGAATACAGCAAAGTTTAATGTTGAATGTCTTTAGTACGGAGTGGACTAAGTAGCAGGCAAACACTGGGATACTCTATGTATCACAACATGTGCATTACTGTATTTACCTTGAAAATAAAGTTGGTAGCTGGCTTGAAAGCAATCAATAACCCTTTGCCTTCAGAGCTTGTAATGTAGCTTTAAGACTTTAGTGTTTTACAAGAGTGCTTTTGTTATTGTGTTGCACAAATATTTCTATTCTGATGTCAGAAAATATAGCTCTGGTCTTAGTTAATGCAGTCGAGGTCAAAGTCCTCACTAGAACAACTTCATTTCTCTGTGAATGATGATCACATTTTTATAATAACTGAAAGAATCGGTTAATTATTTTTCAATTCCAACCCGCTTTATTTAGGTTACAGTTTAACAAAATAAAAACACAGGAAAAATCATTGAAAAAGGTTTACTGTATTATAATTCAAACATCTGTTGTTACATATTATAAATAAAACATCTGATTTGGATCAAAAGTTTAACACAATTTTAGGTTAGGCCTATACTGAACCCAAAACATGTTTCTTGAAAGTATTTATATTTATTACAATTTAGCAACCAACTTGGTCAATTTAGAATCAGGTAATTATTCTTCACAACCAACTGTTTTTTAGGTTAGGTGATAACAAACATAAACAACAAAAAAGCCTTACTAAATCCTAATCCAAACACCTATCATTATTAAAATTATTATTATTATTATTAAAAAAAATTTGGAAAACGGTTGACCCTAAAGGCCATCCATGTAACTTCCCGCTAAGTTTAATTACAACAAACACTATTTTTGGAAATTTTGAACTACCATAACTTTTGAATGAATCAACCGATTTTTATGCGATTTTCGTCAATCGTTGCAGTTTTTTAAGTCCATTGAAAGAATCAACAACAAAAATTTTTCAGATGAAAAGTTTTGGAGAAATTGAGGAAAAACACTTTTTTTGATTTTATTTCGTTCACGATATCTCGCGAATGAATCAACAGATTTTTATGCGATTTGCGGCAATCGATGCAGTTTTTCGAGTCCATTGAAAGAATAGACAACAACAATTTTTCTGATGAAAAATTTCGGAGAAATTGAGAAAAAACACTTTTTTTTATTTTCTTTCGTTCACGATATCTCACGAACGAATTAACCGATTTTGACCGGACTGGTAGCGATCAACGTCGCTTTTCAAGGTTAAAAGCTGATTAGATTTTGGAATTGATCAGTAAAGCCGTTTAAAAGTTATTCCAAAAAAACCTGATTTGAAAAAAATTTATTTCTTAGTTTTTTTGAAATTTCTCAGAACCTACCGGTCCGAATTAGTTGAAATTTTCAGGAAATTAAGTTTGATGGAACTCTTTAGAACGCCAAAGATCCGATCCTCTTTTTGGTAGGATCCGATCGGTTAAGCGGTTCAAAAGTTATAAGCGGGTCACATACTTACATACACACACACATACATACAGACAGGGTGACACCCTCTCGGGAGTGGTCAGGGAAGATTCCTAGGACCTCAAAACGTTGAGATCTGATGAATACTCAATTTTCGAAAAATGGGGTGAAACCAATAACTTCCCGATTTTAGAAAATTTTCAATTTTCTTTTAGCGGGAAGTTAAAAATTCTCTCTTCTATATAAAAATAAAACAACTCTGTCCTAATCATTCATCATTTCCGTAAAAATATCATATACAATAATCTGTTTGCATTTGCTTTGCTGGGAGTTGGTGGGCTAAGTGAGCAGAGGCAAAGCCGTCTAGTTTTATTATAAAACAACCCTTAATTTCTCAGTTTCTTTCTTTGAAGTCAGGCTTGACCTAAAATTTTTATTGAGATATTGAATTTCAGCAGATTTATTTGTTAATTTGAACAACTGGTTGTTATGGTAAAAGATATTTAAATGTTACAAATTAGGTGATATAAATCCTAGTTAAATATTGATTAAAAATATTTTTATAAAATATCTCAATGTTGTGCTTGAACAATTTTGTGAAATACTAAAGCTTGAACAATTTTGTCAAATACTAAAGCTTGAACAA
>JAGFPH010014756.1:0-13106 GCA_018207615.1 Philaenus spumarius | reverse complement strand
ACACACACAGACATCACTCCGAAAACCACTTTTTTAGGTTCAGGGGGGCCCAAAACGGATATTTCCACCAAAAACTCAAACTCGAAAATTTTGACGAATACAATACTTTCTCCATATACTACGGTATAGTGGGAGAAAGTAAAATGAAGAAAAATTCTAATTAAAGTAAAAATGAAATGTTGAATTTATTTTAGCGTTTAAAACAATTACGACCATTGTCAAAAGTCAAAATATTCTTTTGCTGTTGGATATTTTAAGAAAATTTAAAAATTAGTTTATAACTCTTTTAGGCAGGGCTCACACTATTCCCAATAAAAGACATAAAAGCTTTTTATGGCATGCGTTCTATGGAGCACCCTGTCAAAGATGACCATATAAACGTTTTGTTTCTTCCAGTCTTTTGTGAATTGTTTGCCGACTAATTATTTGATTCAGACAATTTGAGTTATACAGATTCTTATAATTTGGTTTATGTTGTAGGCAATTACTTTTAAGGATTATAGCATTTCTTGAACAAAGGCCCCTTTTTATTATTTTTTTTTAAATATCAAGTGATTCAAGTGTGACACTTATACAAGAGTATTTTAGTAGGTCGTATAGACAGCGATGCCATCATAACGTATGTTTGTGTTGTTTCTTTATGGTAAATACAAATTTACATAAATATTTAATTTGCGTCTCATAGAACTTAAAGAGGAAAATACAGAAATTCGGCTACACTAAGTACGTTTAACTCAAAGTTCCCTATGTTTCCCACATTATTTTTGTAACAACATATTAAAAGACTATTTAACAATAAATATGCTTGTGCTTAAATTAATATTTAAAAATGACTTTGCATCGGAAAAAGCAAGAAGGGTTGTATCAAAAAATAACATAGACTGATGGGCTACATTTATTGTTAATATGCTTACAATATGTGTTGTGTTTTTAGATTTGGAATAAGAGATTAGTGAATAATATAGGGTTAGTTTAAATTATTAAAATACTTTCTGCTTGTTATATGAGTCCCAATCTGGCGATAGATTTTTTTTTAACTGCCTATTGCAGAGAAAGAACCGACATTTAACAGTTTTGTAGTACGATAAAGCATTATAATCATCTATCTTGTTTTTAGTAATATATATATATATATATTTGTTACCAAACGTTAAAACAATTCAAAATAACATTAAAAAACATTTTAATAATAATGTTGGTACCGTACTGAGTGTAAGAAACTACACTCGTAAAACAAAGATGGTTTCCACTTTCAACTTGATAACCAAGAATTGGGCTGATTGAATTTTACAGATATATATTTCAGTAATTTTATTGAATGGCAAAATTATTTACAAAAAAAAACTTGTAAGCTTTAATTAAATATTTAAAAAAAATAACATTAATAAACTGATAAATAATGAATCTATTACAATAAAACTACAGTCAGAGTTTAATTTATATCACAACTTTTATACAGAAGAAAAATAGGTTTGGCGCTCAATATTTTAATTATAATCATAAATTATGTTCAATATCTGGATTTTTACTTATCACCAGTATAACAATGATTATATTCCGAGAAGTACTGAACTCAGTACTGAATTCAGACAAATGATATGTAATAATTAACGGAAACTACATATCCATCACATCTAACTGTTCTTCTCAGGTATGCGATCCCTTTACCCGAAGGACCTTTCTAACTTGTTTTTTGTTTAATTGTCTTGGTTTTATTTTATGTGAACATTTTCCTATTCAAGTACGGTAAAACTAATAAGGTATGACATAATAAATTATAGTTAACGTGACGTAGTACATTCCCATAATTTGTGATCTACTCGATTTTATATGTATGCATTACGTTAAAATTTCTCTTAAGACAGATGTTTCCTAAAGAATTAAAAAATAGTGGGAATTTTACTGCTTAAATGTTGTGGACTCTATGTTTAAATAATTCAAAATTATGTAACTTCACACAATTTTCTCTTGCTCTCACCCTCGTGTGCAGCTTCATATGTGCGCATGAGCACATCAAATTTCACGCAGCTGAAACTGCAAAGCGCACAGTTCCATACAAAGATGTATATCTTTTCATAAACTGGGGGAAGACTACTGACATTAAGTGTAAATATTATATATTGTACTAATAAAGAAAGAATTAAATGGAAAAAGACCCATTATATTAGATGTTACGCATAATATCACGTGTTATTAGGGGGTGCTGCATTTCCACAGTGCCTATACGCGAATGCAACTAAAACCATAACACAACTAAAACCATAACACAACTAAAACCATAACACAACTATAATGAATCCGAACTTTAGTGAAAAGAATGTTTCCCTCAAAAAACCATCCTCCCAAACTGAACCTCTACTCTCTACTCTAAAAAAGATAGCATATAATGGAGATATAACATATTAAAAATGTGTTAAATACAAATTCCACTGCTTCGGAGCCTAAAACTGGGCACAGTTATAATTTATATAATAACTAGCTGGCATGACCCGGCTTTGCACGGATAAAAAAAAATCAAAGTTAAATACTAACAAAAAATATATTTAATCAATAAATGTATTACACTAGTATGTATTTCTTATGGGGATTTTTAGTAACTTTGACTCCCTCCCTAAACCTCCCCTAAAATTTAGATTTTTTTAAACACTTTCTTAGCGAACACCTAGTGCCCTAGAGGAAGCTACAAAATAAATTTCATTCCAATTCGTTCGGTGTTTCTTTTTAGTAACTTTGACTCCCCAAACCCCCTTAAAATTTCGATTTTTTTTAAACTTTTTTAGCGAGCACCTACAGTCCTAGGGGAAGCTACATACCAAATTTCATTCCAATCCGTTCGATGGTTTTAGAGAAATCGTGATTTTGTAACTTTGACCCCCCAAACCCCCCTAAAATTTCGAATTTTTTAAAACCCTTTCTTAGCGAACATCTATGGCCCTAGAGAAAGCTACATACCAAATTTCATTTCAATCCGTTTGGTACGTTTTGAGAAATCGTGATTTAGTAACTTTAATCCCCCAAAACCCCCCTAAAATTTTGAATTTTCGGAAACCCTTTCTTAGTGCGCGTCTAGAGCCTATAAATTTCATGTTTGTAGGCCTCGTGGTTTTGGAGAAACTGTGATGAGTCAATGAGTCAATGGTATTTGGTTTTTATAAAGTATAGATGAAAAACGTTTAAAAAAAATGCTGTACACTTTTTTATCTATACTTATATCTAAGCAGGACAGTTGACAAATTTTCTCCTTTAGGACTAATTTGTGGTCTTTAATGGCCTAGTCAAGTAATAATAACTCAGTTGAAATAGTAAATAACAGCGAAATAAAAATCTAACTTGAATAAACGCCCTACACAATCTCAAAATCATACTAATGAAACTTATCACGCAAAATTTAATACAGTATATGTTTGGTACCACATACAGTCAACACAGCATTGTCGACTATCCAGTAAATGTCAAACGGATATAATAATCGAATCGAGAAAAAAATGGGCTCTTCCTAAGTGGTACCTCATTTGCTCTTAAGTGTAGCAAATCTGAACAAACCTATTTATTTATGTGACGTGTACAAAAAATGTATGAAAATATGTGTAACTTTATGTGTTGTGTATATATAAGTGTTTAAGTGTACATAGATAGCTGGCCTGATGATGCTGCAAGTGGCAGTGAAACATGTAGCCACATAAAAGGTAAAGAACAAATACTGACTACAGTTGGCAAAATATAAGTAATATATATAAAATTAAGGTACTTATTTGAATGAAATTAAGACATCATTCAAATGCCATACATAGTAAATAATAATGAGTGGTTTTGAAGGGAGGTGTGCTATAATAGAAGAGTTGACTGGGTAGCATTTCTATGGGTAATGGTTCGAACTAAAGTACAGTATATTCAAATCCGGCTATTGACAATTGTGTTTCCGGTAAGATATTACCTTCCTTAATCCTATGAAATCATAGTAAGAACATTAAGCAAAATTAAATGATATTAAACAAATATCAGACAACAGAGCGTCACTAGTAAAGTTCTACGAAATCTTTCGGCTGTTTATTACCCACAGTATAAAGGGTCACCCCAGGGCTGTTACCTTCTCCAGGTCAGTAAACTTTGGTTTAGAGGAGTTGGAGGCATGCAGTACGTTTTTCCTTTTTTCAGAAGAACCTTCGTACAACTACCTGGCGCTCTGCGCCTCTGAGAACAAATAATACTGACCCCTAACCATAGCACATGTTTTGACTAGATTGTAAACCCATGTTATGTTAGTTGTCTTGCTCTAGAAAAGGTGGCATCTCGCTTTTGTTACAAGTGGAGGGAGAAATAATCTTCTTTTCCTTATTCTGTGTTGCGATGCTAACGTTCTACATTTTTTCAAGAAGATAATCTATCAATTTATTTATATTTTTGTACTTTGCAAATGTTATTATTCAAACACTACTTTCTATCAATAAGTAGTTTAATAGAAAGTAGTTGAATAAAAAGTAGTTTATTCATCCAATATAAATAAATTAGTTTTTAAAATTGCAGAACTAAATTATTATTATAAGACAAAGTGTCGTTTCCTTTTAAAAGATAAGAAATTGAAGTTTTTTCTAGAATTCAGAATTCCTTCTAGAATTTTGTGAAGACTAACTTACTTATCATATTACATTTGTAAGAATGTAGTTCATTGAACTGCAATAATTATAGTTTGCACCGCTGCCTTCTAGTTTGGCAAGTAAAGTTACAGAGATGTTATTCTTAATTTCATCAGTTTTAATACATTTTTATGTGTAATAATATTTACATCAACCTGTTTTATAGGCCTACATTTTATTTCAGAAAAGATGTATTTTTAATAGGAAATGACATTTTTTAGACACATGATACAAAATTGTAAGAATTTTATGTGAGGGTATGATTTCTAACTACAACATTTAACAAGAAAACTCAGCTTTGTAAAACAATTAAAAGATGAATGGATACAGAACTCAAACATCTATGTTTAGAAAAATGCCTTTATTTATCTTTTGGCAAACTATTTTTCAAGTTTAATTAAATTAGATGAAAGCGAGGTCAACATCCCATTAGCTGTTCATGTAAACATTCAAACAACACACAAAAACACTCTTTTGTTTATTAGAAGTGTAAAATATTGGATTTACAACTCCAATCTCCATTGCAGCTATAATCTTTAACAATTTTTTAAAACCTACGTAGTCATAAACGTGGTTTTGATAGTAAGCATAACTTTGTTAAATATTGTACTTGAATACATAGTTTTATAATTATTGGAGATTAGGATATTTCTCTTAATGGTTAAGACCACTTGCAGATGGTCATGTTACTAATCAAAAATGACAGGTAACCTTTTATGAGCCCAAAGTCCACTAACATTTTCTGACTGATGGAAGTGATATTTTAACTTTTTTGAAATTATCTGATATAGTAATATTATACAGGGTGATTATACAAGATTACCACCATTGGGATCTCGAACTATCAATTTCTCGATAAACTTTAAATTGGGAACCTTCCCTGGATCTACACGTACATTAAAATTACGGTGTTATCGTATTTAAAAAATTTTTAAATACAAAAAAACAATATTTATTGCATTTTTTTTTGTAAAACATTATTTTATGACCCTTTTGTTCGTTGGTATTTTTATTTAAACAGGTTTGTTTACAGACAAATCAGAGTGCTTCATGTAGTTTATGCTTTTACAAAGTTTTAAAGGTTTTATAATGACGACATTAAAATAAAATTCTTGATGATTTTTATTTACATTTATAATCTTTAAATGAAATCAAGAAATTACAATAGCAAACAATAACTACTTTTTAACCTATCTACGATAACCAAGCGTTATACGGATTCAAAGCCCATGATATTAAATGATAACTCTCTATATAGGTACATCTTTAACTCTCCTTTTTCCTTTCTTATATAACAGTATCATACAGGGTGTTTTGGAACTCCGTATTCCCGCTATATTAGGGGAGTCCAATGGACATAATGTACCTTGTAAACATATGTCTGAAAGGATCTTTGTCTGTCTTTTTTTCCACAACTATTTATAAATCGGATCTCATTTGAGATATTCGCTCCAAACTTGGTAAAACAGATTGATGTCCATGGGCATTTTGTAATTGTCTTCCAAGTAGAAAAGAAAATCACAATGTTTAATTTGATATACAAGAATAAAACATTTAATTGCAAATCGGCCTTTGATAATGTTTTCAAATCTATACAGAGTACATGATTTCACCATTGGCATTTTTTAAACTATAAATCTGACAGAAAACATTACATTGGGAACCTTTCCTTGATTTTAGCCTCCTTTTTTAAAACTTTCACATTTATTATGGAACCTCCTATATTTTATTGTAATATGTTTTGCTTGGTGTTATTTTTGATACTTCTAACCGTTTAAAAGTTTGACTGGTATCAAGTTTTAAAAACACCCAAACTCAACGTAATTTTATTTCGTATGAAAACGTTTTGAACCAATGAAAAGTTCGATTTTTACAAGTCGCTATCTATATCAAGTCTCATAAAGTGAAGATCATAAAGGAGAAAATAAAGTTGTTTCACCATGCTTACCTCGTCTATTGTGCGCATATAAAACTAATAAATTATCATATTTACACACTTCTGATAATGTTTGTAGTTGTTTGGTATTACATTTTTGTAAAAGACACACCGCTGTTTTGTGTTAAGTCTGTTTTTATTTATGTTAGTTTAGAAATCTGTTTTACGGGTGAGGATCGACTAGACCCAGTCTATAACGTGTTTTTTTCCATGGGCTGTTTTTTTTAGAAACACAATATAAAATTTGTTTAATATTGAGACCTGTTGGTGATATTAATTAATTAGCCACAATCTTGAAACACCTTTTTAAAATTTGTTAGACTACAGTTGTTTTTGAAATTTTACAATTATTTTATCTTGACAATTTCAGATAAAAGTAAACAGCAGAATAATATTACAAACTTTTTAATTTTGACTAAAATAGAATCCTTTATAAACTAAATCAAAGCCAACATTTTAAATGTACATAAGTTTTTTTTGCCAATTAATTGGAAACTGAGTTTACTACTTTAACTACATATTTTGTCTAAGATATTGTGTGAACAACCTTTATTAGCCAGTAGCGCATGAGAAAGAGAAACGCTTTTTGAGCTGCCATTTTAAAACGGTATACTGTAAAATATGGTTTAATCTTGGCATTCATTATGCAAACGTATCATTAAAACCTAGTTTACAAACTGCAACACGAATTCACTCTATATATACTGGTGTCACAAAAGTCTGAATACAACTAAATATTTAGTAGGAGGTTTATACTATCATATTAAATTCAACTGCTTTTTTACAGTGAATACAAACTATTTTAGGCCTATAAAAAAATAAAATAAAAAATAAACTATTTTAGGGCATTTGAGTAATTTGTGTCTTCCATCTTGAAATTAATTAGTTTTTAAAAGGAAAGGTAGTTGTGTGATCCCTTATTTTCCACTGCAAATTAACGATAAATTCAATTGTGAAGGGATTTTGTTTGTCTTCTTCCGTTTTTTGGAATTTTTATTTAATTCCAAAATTACTATAAAAATTAGTTCCAGCTATAAGTAGTCATGGATTAAAAAATGATGAGTGAAATCTCAACGACATTATGGTAATAAAAGTCTGCAAAAAAATAGTGATTGCCAATTGGTTTTACCATGACATTATACCCGCTCCAGACCCTTAATACAATATTTCGAAAGTGAACAAAAGGCTAAATTATTATAAAAGTAGGAAAGTGGTCTAGCGTGTGGTCTTTGTAGTGCAAAATATGCCTCAATGACAACCCTGAGACCAAAAATGCGATGGGAAACAATAAAAACGTTTGATAATTTAGGCTACTTACTCATAAAATTAAGCGTAGAGACTTGGAGGTTAAAATTAGTGACATAGACGCCTGAGTTGAATTTTCATATTAGGCCTACAGAGGGAATTATTTAAAACTTTCTGTATAGCCTGACTCAAAGGTGGTGTAGAAACAAATTCATGGTACACTGGTTCAAATTTTTAGGTTAGGTTTTTATTTAGAATCATGCTGGTTCTGAATAACCGTTATCAACTCCTATAAAAGCGAGTGTACGTCCGTCCGTCCGTACGTACGTGAGTAACTTATTATATAACAGCTGATTTCACACATCATCTGTAATACTTAAACAAACCCAGCATAGATTATACTTTATGGTATGTTACAAATTTCAATCGTTATAATTTCTTGAATAATATAACAGCTAATTTCACCCATCATGTGCTAAAACAAAACATATCATAGATTATACCTTTGGGGTTATGTTTACAACTTTAATCAATAAAAGTCGTGTGAAGTTTTTTTTTTTTAAATATGAGTTAAAGAACTAATATCTGTTTTAATACGTTATAGGATTTGATTTGAGGTTATACAATTAATATGAATACAACCTTTTATCATCAATATATTCATTTATACAAATTTAAAGAAGAGATACCTATTCGTTTCTTTGGAAACATTCTTACATCTTCGTATAACATATTCGATTATTAATTTCTTCATTATAATAATAATAATAACTTCTAAATCATTTGATCTATCAATATGAAGTTAGAAATCAATAATTAAAAGTTAATATTTGTATCTTTATTTAGATATATAATATAATTATAAAATACACTTTGAGCTTGACGGGTGAGAAGGAATTTATATTAAAAAATATAAATTTTTTTAATTTTAATATATAATTTTTTTTAATATATTTTTTTTTAACTATTTTTTTTAATATATAATATAATGTATATATGTACAAAATTTTAGCAAATAGGCCTACAGTTTTATAATCCTTATAATTGTACACAATTACAGAGTTAAAATCCTCGTCAGCTTAGGTAGGACTAGATTAACTCTGTTGTTTTTAAATAGTGTTTTTTTAATTATGTATTTCTGATGTGTAGCCAATCTAATTAATCTACCTGTGGTTTTTCACGGGGGTTTACTAGTATTATTATAAACCTGGTAAAGTGATTTAGATATTATTTACTAGGTCACATATACCATGTACCCTTGGGGTTGTCGTACGAAGCCCTCTATCTATAGCCATAATCAACAAACATAATTTTGTATATTTTTATATATTTATTTAGTTTTAACCGCTGATTATCTTCACTAGCTTCAATAATTCATTTCAGTTTTAAGTTAGGCCTAGTCTTGATCTATGTGTACGATTTTGAAGCTACTTAAACCAGAGTTATACAAACAAATTAACCAAACCAAAGTTATTGTAAATTAATAATGTTTAACTTAATTTGCCCAGGAACCAGGGAAATAAGTGAAAAGTTTGTTTTATTGGTATTTGGGGTTAAAATAATTTCCTGTTTTTTATACATCATATTTAAATATAAGTTTTTGAAATTTATAATTCCATAAAATAATAAATGCACAAAAGTAGTAAAACATTTTCTACTAAAAAGAGTAAAAAGAGTTTACCCAATACATTTAAGGTTTCTTACATTTCGAGTTTATTCTTTCAAACAAATGATTAAAACATCGCAAAGTCAATATGTTCATCTTCCCTTTTTCTTGATAAGCCTTTTAATAATGATTTAAGTGATCTATATGGATTAGGAAAGCTCATAAATTTTAAACAGCTGGTTGTATTCCAGTTACGGGTTTTACAAACATAATATAAAACCTGTTTTAAAAATATAAAAAATGTGATACCCGAATAAGTGGAAACGAAAATGAGTGTACTAGACATACGTATAATATTAAATAACCGCAAGCCTACTTTACACTTAATTTCTAGCGAAAGATAATAGCTAATTTGTTTAACACTACAAAAATTACCAATTAATTAACATGATGACTTGTAAGTAGCAAATCCATCGAAGTTATTGTGACGAAGCTGACTGTACAACACATTGGTTTATAAAACAAATATTCATTAAGATAATATGTTTGATAATGTTTCATCTTCAACAAACGAAATTCAATCATATTTAGACAGTAGAGTGCAAAGGGTAGGTGTAAACAGCAGCGTTAGAAAACTGTATATCACTAAAAATGTAGGCCATTAATAATTAAATCTTAAATAACAAAGCATTAGAAACTCCTCTGTTTTAACTCATTGTATGTATGGTGGCGGGATATTTCCGATGGTTTCCAGGTAGAAAGGACCCGGGTTATATCGAACGATTTTAAGCCTTTCTTTTCTAATATTTAGCAAACAATACCCCAGTTTGTTATGCATTTGGCAACTTTCCAAATCCCGCTGCTAATAATAATGGAAATTCCTACTTTTTAAACTTAGTAAAAGCATGAAATTATGAAGTACGGCTAGATATACTGCGTGCAGCACTTGCCCACATACAGAAGGACGATATTGAAGAGGCATGGCTTTTAATAGCCGGTGTTATGTTCCACAAATGAAAAACTTGATAAGTTTTTTGATTACTTTATTGAAAAATGGATTGAAAACATTTCTACATTTCCTGATGAAACTGTTTTCAGCAGCGCACAGAATCACTAACGCGGTGGAAGGATGGCACGGCAAATTAAACACATAAAATGAAGACTGCTAACATTTTTGAAGTTGTAAAAATCTCACCTGCATAGAATAATAATACACAGGAAAGTTTCCAGTTAGGTGGGTTAAGAGTAAAATTAAAAGAAAATACATAAAGATGGATGAAAATATAAATAGGATTTTGAAAATGTATTGTAAGTATAAGGACTTAAAAACTTGTTTGTGTGGATTGGCTTACATTTAAAATTAAAATAATGCATATATATTATTAATAGATACTGATTCTTAGCTTAAAACGTACAAATGTTACTTACAACTGTGTATTACTTATAGAAGAAAAGTTGTACATAATTAATATCTAATAAGTGAAAACAAATTGTGGTAAGACTTAAACCCGTTCTACATATATTACGTTGCCAGTAAAAAAACTTAATTTATGCCTGCACAATATCAGTCTGAATTTTGTAAATGGTTCCATAAAATCAAAATATAGCTTTTACCGTTCTAGATAAAGCAATTTACTAAACGTGGCACATGTATAATATTGCACCCGAAAAAGTACTTTTGGAAGCAACTATAAATGTTTTCTCATCTCAGTAGGAAGAAGAAAATCTTAAATTATAGATTAAACTACATCAAATTAAAGGTCTCTGTTAGTAGAAAACAATACCACAAATCCGCCTCAAACAGGCAACTGAATCAGAAATATTTGCATTAACTTACATTTAGTTAAATTGTATGAAGTCCCGGGACCGTTAAATAATTTTTTAACAGGCAAAATGAGGACAAAGTGATGAAATAGTTTTGGTGTCCAGGAACAATGTGTCACCAATCTAATCTTTGTATCTTCTTATGTAATTGTTAGAAAAATGTTGGGCCTTCACAAGACTTTAACTCAGCAAGTATACTAAAGTCACGTGAAATTATTGTACAAATTATATCTGCTAGGATCCATGAAATAAGTTTTAGTACAATTTTCTGCTAATCCTAACATAACACTTTCACTTAAATTTGTTGACGCGTTTCGGAGTTCCTCCATTATCGAGACCTATTTCAGTACTTCGATAGAGTACTCCATGAGTAATGGAGGAACTCCGAAACGCGTAGACATTTTTAAGTGAAAGTGTTACACGTTAGGTTTATCAGAAAATTGTACTAGAAACTAAAGTCACGTGACTTCAGCGAATATTACCGTCTTGTTTTGATCAAGTCGCAAGTGGCTATAATTAGCGCGTAGCTATGCTACTTGCTAGCTTTAAAGCTCGGCTCTCTACATTCAAAACGGCGAAGTTGGGTACCAATTTCAATGTTAAATAACCAAAACATACCTTCACTATTAAGCATATTTTTGTGTTGTTTTTGGCAAAAAACGAAAGCTGTATTTCTTTTCTTAAAGTAAAATAGATTGTGGGTGTTGATTGCTAAGAATTTTTGCAATATCTCTTTTTGCAACTGAGTAAAAAATTAATAAAGTTTACTATTTTTTACTATTTAAATCATACGTTTATGAAAACAATAACACGGATTTTGAAAATGTATTCGGCAATCAACATCCGCATATGATAGTACTTCAAAATGAAACCAAAATTTTAAATTTATTCCACGAATTAACGGAAAAAAATGACTTATTCTGTAGCATTGCTCTTATGGGAATCAGATGCAATATGGTGGCAGGGTAAGCGCCCCCTTAAGTGTGAGCATTTTCAATCTTTTCTCCTGTCCGGATTGCTCAGGGAACTTGCTATTACGTGCTACGTCTAGGCTGTCTAGACTGCCTAGTCGCTTCCAGTGTGACAACAAAAACCTAAATACAAATTATAAAATAAATAAATTTAGACCGGGATCTGAAGGGAGGGAGGGGTTGAGTATGCATGGAAAGTCTGACGCAATTTTATTTCTGATTATTGTTATAGGCACTTGTATCGTGATCATGAAAAGCCATGTTGTCGCCCCCCAGCGTGGTCGACATCGCCAGGAGGAGGGGGGGAATATGGTGGGGGTACCTTTATTAAAATGCTTATAACTTGAGAACCATTCAAGATAAAACATTGAAAAAGCGACAATAGCCTATACTCCATAAAATATGAGCTTCAAAAAAGGTTATTACGTTTATAGTCGTATAGTTGTTGGTTTTGAGTAAATAGCATTTTTATTGGTAAATGAACAAAAATTGTGATTCAAATAAGTAAAACCAATAGTTTTGTACAAAGAAAATCACTAAATAGGTCAAATATTGACATTTAAGTTTTTAAAAGTGCTTCAATAAATTTAAGAAAGCATGTTGAACAGTTAATGCTACTGTAGAGGTGTTTTATACGTAGCATAATATATAGGGTAGGCCTACAAGTGCTCCGCCTTGCGACGAAAATCCCCTCATTTTATACCTTGTTCTAGTTTTTTCTAATGTTTAGTATGAAGGACTGGTTTGACAAAAAAAAATCATTCAGTACTTTTTTAAAGAACAGTAAATTTAAAATGAAAATCATCTTTCTGAGGATAATACTTTTCGAGTAGCAGCTATAATATTTCAAGCAAATTTTCAAAATTTTCAAAAATTGTTAGTTTTTAGAT
>JAGFPH010014754.1:7714-22777 GCA_018207615.1 Philaenus spumarius | reverse complement strand
CGCTCTGCCCGGCCCTGCAACTGTAGCGTTCGTCAACTCACTCACTACTCGCATTCATACTCTGGCCGGACACACTTACTAGACTAGACTACTGATTACGACAGGTGTTTGTTATCTGTTAAAAAGTATTTTCTGTAAGTCGAAAAGAGACATCTAGAATAAATATAGAAAAATATACAATAGTTCAAATTAAAGGATTTATGAAAGTAGGCCTATATACAGGTTCTTTGGCCATACATTATTCATTAACACCAGGGTATGAATAATATTACCCTATAACGTTAGTTATTTGTTTCAAATAAAACTTATATTTTAATACATGAAAACGAGAAATAAATAAAAAATGAATAGTGCAAAATACCATTTATTTAAAGTAAGCCTGAGGTGTAAAAAATATAGTATAATATAATTCAATATGTTGCATATTAAGGTGAAAAGTTCTACTTTAATAATATGTTTAACATTTTTAGCAAATTTTGATATTTGTAATTAGTTTAAGTTCTTTATTCTGTGAGTATCAACAGCTATCCTCCGTAAATGTTTTTTTTTTGTGAATTTATCAGCACTACTTCTCTAACTATTAATGCCATAATTTAAGATTTTGGGTCTGTTGAATAAAAAATAAGCAAAAGCTTTTAGCATTTAGTCTTAGCTTTAGCTTTCACTATTAAGTCAAAGCTTTTAGTCTTAGCACTTGGTTAAAGTGAGGTGAATAACCTTTAGCTAAGGCCAGTTATCAAAGGCTGGAAAATTTTAGCCAAAGCTTAAAATCTGTCATTGTTGTTTGAAACAATTTAAAACAGCTGTTGCAGTTTGAGGATTGATTTTACATATTAGAACTTATTAAATAGGCTAGTACAAAATGTATAGCTCTGCCGATGAAGAAAATATCACAACAAACGGAAGTTTAAATAAAAAAGAACTGTTTTTTTAATTATTTTTATTGTAATTTAATTGTTTTTTTTTAGTTTATTGGTTTTACTTGCATTTTTATTAGGCCTATTAAGTATTAAATCATTAAAGATTTCAAATTAATTAGCATTTTTGTATAAAATCACAAGTTGGATTTGATTATGTAGGCCTACCCTGACCTGTTCCCTTAAACCCAGATAATAATAATACAAACTCTTGCTATTATTATCTCTGCCTATTATAAACCTAGCCTGTCAGAGCTTCAACATATTAAGCAAACTATGATGAACTCTAATGAAAAATCAGGAATTACATCGTCAGAAATTCGTCATAAATTCCTTAACAAACAAAAACAGGAAATCATGTTATAGAAGGAAAGCAGAGAAACAAAAGATTTAACCATAAATATCAACTTCAACGGAATTTGATTTTGGATCAGTTAAAACCGACAAAGCTGCAAATTGAGCAATCAGAAAATTAACAATAATTGCATTTCTGCGCCAAAAAATTAGTTATGAAGTTCCAATTGTAGAAATGAACTCGGACGAATTTTCATTTCTGTATAATAAATTAATAACTAGCTGACCCGTGCGAATATTTCGCAAGTTCGGAGTAGGCCTACATTTACCTGATTTAACACGTTGATTTAATCCTGTTAATTAAGTTTATTTATTTACATTGGTTTATAAAAATAACAGTTTCCCTATACAATCTTAAAGTGTAAACAATCTAACTAACAGCTGTCATGCTAGTTAAACAGATGGTTAATAGATGGCGCCATTCATTAGGAACATACAAAGTATAATATAAAAGTTTTTTTAATAAATTTTTGTTATTAAAACATGAATTTTAAGCTGTTTGTCTATTTTTCCGGTGTAACGGTTAAGGAAAGCTTTAAAATGATGCCTTATTTATGTAATTTGATGATGTATTAAGGAAGTTATGGCGTACCGACAAAAAAATGGTCTTGAGAAATAATATATGCGATATAACGTAACTTTAAACTAAAATAAAACAAATTTAGACCTAGCCTATGTGTATTAATTCTTCTCAATTTGGATATTTATTCTAATAGTTTTTAGTATGAACTCACATAAGTTATTCTATAACCTATTGTTTTTTGTTTTTTGCTCGAATTGGCATAAATGCATCTATTTAAATGTCAAGGTAACAATTTTAAGTCACCAGGAAGGCATACTGAAATATATTCAAGCTTTCACTAAATATTTTTAGCTTTAGCTACATTTTATTCACTTTATTTTAAGCTATAGCTAGGAAAATTAGTCAAAGCTTAAAATTATTAGACAAAGCTTTTAGTACTAGCTATTGCTTATTTTTATTCACACTATTTTAAGTAATGACTTAAAATTTTAAGTTATAGCTTTTGCTTATTTTTTATTCAACAGACCCAATATATTGTCTTTTCATTTGTAATTTGCCTTTAAACTTATAAGTAATACGTGATGTGACACCCAATACATTTTGTTAACAAAAGTTAGTATTACAAAATGAACAAACACCTTAGGAAAATACTTTTACTGTAAAAGTAAGAGGTTTTGTTTCCCTAATGTTTTGGTATTATTATTTTAATTTTAGTTTTATAATTTAATGAGTAATTCGCGTAACGGGTGTTACATAATTTAATGTAACGGGTGTTACAATTCAACACAACTCACAACCATTCAGTGTTTAGTATAATTATATTCATTTTAAGTAGAATTTAAATACATAGCCCTATTGAGAGTTTATTAATTTTGGTAGCAACACTTAAAAAGTTACGAATGATATGTTATTTTAAATAAAATTAAACACGATAACACCTTCAAATTTCATACTGCGAATTTCCTATTTGTAATTCCAGAATCAATCTTTTAACACATTTACTGGGCAATGAATGTTAGGCGTATCAAATGATTTTATTTATCTTTAAAGTTTTAATTCTATTACTATTACACCTCATAAATTTTTTTCTCACGATAAAATGATGAGTGACGTTGTAAAGTGTCAGCAGCATTTGCAAAAAGCCAGAGAGTGAGATAAAAAAGAAGAGAAGAGAACAATACACTAAAAGAAGAACAACTTGAAAAGATTCTAAGCAGAGTAAAAAAATGTAGGGAGAAAAATAAGAAGCACAATTATCATCAATATCTCAGATTTCGCTGGGATATTAAATATCATATTATTCTGAGAGATGACAAATTTAAGAATATTTTTGGCAAATTACAACAATCTACAGTAGCCCAAAGGACATTTTACAATTCTTTACGACTTTCCACTAGCAGTTGATATTTTTGAAAAATGAATCCGCTTATGAAGTTCCAAATTGTTAATTCTAGAATTTGATTTAGCGATTATTTTGTTTTTATTTAAAGTTTTAGGCATATTCTATTAATTCTTGATAGGGGCATATATAAGACTGATCTTTAGTAAGTCTAATTCATAATAGGCCCTAAGGCATGGTATAAAAAGTATTGAACTATATCCATGTAATGTATTAAGTATATATTTGTGAAATATAAGTTTTTTTATGAAATATAAGTTTTTATTTCTTATAGTGATTAAAGAAACCTCAATTATACTTCTTGTTGTCATTTGACACCTTATTATTATATAATATATGTTAAAAATCTTAATTTTAGCAACTGCGTAACACCCGTTACATTTTAATGTAACACCCGTTACACAAGATTTAATTTTATGTTTAAAAAAATTGAATGCCAATATCAATTTGAATTACAGTTCCATTACATACATTTACTGTGGAATAACTCATATTTTTTTCAAAATTTTACAGTTTTAAAATTCACAGAGTTTTAAGAACATTTACATGAAGTTCAACTTCACTATCCATTTTCAGTAACACCCGTTACACTCCTTCACAACCGTCATCCAACTGTATACAAGCAACATCTGAGACGCGTGGTGGGGGGATAGGTGGCGCGAGTGAGTCACAGCGGCACTGCACCTGCTTCGTGTCACTCTCGCGTTTGTTCTCATTCTGTAAATGTATAAACAACGATACCGACTAAACCAGCCAGGCGATTTGAAAAATTAAAAGTGTTAAATTAATTAAAAATTATTGTCTTCAAAATGACTACCTGCGATTTGCATTTTTCGTTTTGAAACACAATTATTTTATTATTATTTTTTAAACCAGCATTTTAACAAAAATTTTGCTTCATTGGCGTGAATTCTAATCTTATTCCGTTCACAAATCAGTTTTGCAAATGAACATCGGACGAAAATTCCACCAATAAACACCAATACAAAATGGCTCCATTTTGGTGCTGCGCCGTGGTGGCAGAATTTGGAACTAATCCTGGGATGTTTAGCCTTAAAAGGTTCTGTTTAAACGTGACAACCACTGCACATAATTTCACTAAGTGTTCAGAAAATGTTCAATTTAGCGAGACCTTTACAAAACCATTCAATGTCTTATCTAAAGGAGAATTAAAATTCAGGACCAGAATGTTAGACAAGTTCAAGGAAATTATAATTAGGTGACCGATACTTGTAGGTGTTACAAATTAGTTTGAAATTATGTATAATAATAAGCTTGAAATTCTACACATTAGAAGTAACTATGTTCGTTTTTAAACATTATTTGATGTTTTATTTTGATTTGAAAAAATAGCTGTAGTACACAGCTTCAAGAATGTTAAAAATAATAACTTTTTTTAAGAAATCATAATTTGTAAAAAATAAGACGTATTATGTTAAAAACAAAATATTATTGAAGTTAAGATTCCGTTCACTATTTTGTGCCAAAAGACATGGTATCTCTTAGAGGGCCATCCCAGTTGGGGGGCAGCTGCCCCGGGCGCCACGAGATGCCGATAAAAATTGTGAATGTACCAATTTGCATGCTTTTATTAAATCTCTATTTTGAATTTAATTGTATTTTAAAATGTAATTTTCATGTCATACAATATTATACGTAAGTATATCTTTTAAGTTCTTTTTGCATTTAGGCCTACTCAATAATTAAGAAAATATTTAAACAAATTTGATTACTGTTTCCATTTATGTTTACCAAACATTCATGACTTATAGAAACAGCACACGCCAGGCTGTTTCCACGGCAAGATGAAATTATTATTTAAACAAAAACTTCTAGATAGAGATATGCTTTCACGGACTTTATCTTGGGCTTGTTCTTATATCAGGTAATTATTTTTCACAACCAACAGTTTTTTAAAGTTAAGTAATAGCGAACACAAACAACCAAAAAGGCTTACTATATTACAATTCCAACACGTATCACTGTTAACAATGATGCCCATACTATTCTTTAATAGTCCTATTTGACCAGTTTGAAAAACTGCTTTATCGTATCACAATTTCGCATATTATATAACTTGAAAATTGCCTCTCTTCTATATAAGAATAAAATATCTCTGTCCTAATAAATCGTCATTCCCGTGAAAATATCATAGTATACAATAATCTGTTTGCATCTGCTTCGCAGTGTTGGTTAGCGAGCGAAGCGAGCAGGCGCGGAGCCCTCTAGTAAAATATAATTACAGATACTACATTGTAAAGTTAGCAATACAATAAAGTCCTACAAGAAAATCTTACAAAAGTTTAACTCTTACAAGATGGAGTCTTGCAAAAGGTAATGTAATTACAGAAATTTTATTTATATGTCAATAAAGGGTTAACTATAATAATTGATTTGTTCTAGATAGAGATGTAAATTAAATAATTTCTCATAGATTGAGATAAAACTTTTAATAACGCCTTATTTATTTATTGTGTTTTGAAATGACCTTGGTTTTGGTGGATCTGACGGCGGAATTGAGGAAAGTATGGACTGGATATTTTAGCGAGTTTACGTTTGAGTAGACGGAGCTGCGATATTTTCTATTTTCTAATGGGGGGGGCTAGACCGGAGTTATGGGGATTAATTAGTACCCTCTATATAATAAGATTATTCTTATTCTCTATAAGAGATTATTCTGCAGATTGTGTTTTTTTACACGGCCTTCTAGCCCATCTGGTTCCCCCAAATTCGACCAAAACATGAAATACCATATACTGTAGTACCCGGTTCAAATCCACGTGAGGGGTTCTGCCATGGGGCCAGCTTCTGTTCCGAGGCCGACGGTAGGGATGCAAACTCAGAGACTAATCTAGGCTATTTTGTATCCCGAACAAATTTAGGGTTAAATATTTAAAAATGTTTAAAAAGTAAAAATTGTAACAAAATTATGGGTTTTGCGGACGAACGTGACGCGTGAAGAAACATTCTTCCGAGTAGCATTTTTACAACATAAAGTAAACTTATTTATAAATATTAAAGAATATAAACATTTAATTTAAGAATACATTTTTTAAATCATTGTGAAAAATTTCCAAACTGTTTATGACCATAAACCAAATTTGTTATCTTAATTAGATTCTTAATTAATATCTTTTTAAACGTTTTAAATATCTTAATGGATCCTGGCTTAGAAAATGCATATTCTTTAGGCGCACCGATCACTTTTTGGATGAGGTAAAATATACGAATTCGCGATACGTTAAACGCTTTGCGTTTTTACTTCGTCGGTGATTTCTTCTTCTTCATTGTTATACACACGTACTAATAAAAACCAGAAGTTTAATGTAACAGATGGTCGTAAAGAAGAATAATTCGACGAAATAAAATAGGCAGTGATAAACTGTATGGGTTTGGTCACGTCACGCTACAGATGAAATGGACATTGTGCTTCCTCGTTTTATATTAATTTGTGTAAAAATAGTTTACTTGGTAATATTTCTGTAATGAACATAGTGCTTTCTCATTTTTTTTAATCTCTAAATATCCTACCTCGGTTGCTATGGTGATGAATGTAAATGCATTAAAGAAACGTGTGTTGGTTCACTATTATAGGCCTAACCTAAAATGTTGTTGTTAAACTTTTAATATAAACTAGCTGTTTAACTATAATACTTAACAACATATATTAAAATTATAATTAAGTAAGCCATTTTCGAAGATTTTCAAGAAACCTGTGTTGGTTCAGTATGGGTCGAACTTTAAATTGTGTTTTTTTTTAAGTATTATTTGATTATAGACAATCATGTTTATGTTATTTTTTAGATTTAAATTTTAAATGGGACAAGATAAAAATAATTATCAAATTTCGGATTAAACCAATGTAACCAACGATTTATATTCATGACAGTTTTCACTTCTGTCGGCAGTCAAACGACTGCTTTCATAATTTGTTTTAAAGTTGTTTATAGCGTTTTAAACTTTGACGGGTTGTAACGTAATCAATTATGTCCAATAATGCGAAACCCCTCACCCATGCATTCTATACGACTCTGTGTATATTAGCTACAGATATTAATGCAATATTACAATACGTAAATATCAATAATTTGTACAAATTTTGAAGAAAAGGTTTAACCTAACCGGTGGAACCTAAAAAACCATTCATATAATAATAATAAGTTTGAAATCTAATCTACCTGCAACTGTAGGCCGAGCTGGCAGGGATTATTTTACTTTTGTAGTGTTCCGCTGTAGCTGTAACATTTCAACCGATTATAATTGCTAACTGTAGTATCTGATTGTTCGAGAATTTATATTGTCTTCTTGATGTATACAGTTCGTAATATAAATACTCTGAACTGTGGCTTGTTAGCCTTATGTATTTGTATCTAAAAGCAAAATATCATAAAATAAGTTTATAATTTAGTACATTAATTAAAAACTAGTGGCTTGTAGGGTCCATAGCCCCTAATTTATGTTCAGTTACTGATACAGAACGTGAAATAAACAATGTAGTCATTTTGAATAACTTTATTTATTAGAACAAAGTATTATAGCAGAACATCTTTGAAAACAATATTCTTTGTGTAATATCTCCCCCAGTTGATAACATGATATTAAGAAAATTGTAATTAATATATAAAAAGTTAATAGAACAGCTATAAAACCTTAAAAAAATCACACTTATAAGGTTTCTCTTCTATGTGTATGTCAACGTGTATCTTGTATAGGTTAATAAGTAGCAGATTTGATTTTAAAATATAATTTACATTAACTGTCATATTATTTTACAGAGCAGCTGTTTGATGTTTTAAATTTATTTATTTAATATCGAATGTTTTAATGTAAACTACAGAACAGCTGTTTTGTGTTTTTAATTTATTTATTTAATACCAAATGTTTTAATGTAAACAAAGCAGATATTTTTAAATTCCCATGTATTTCTTATGGGGATTTTTCGTTTTTCGGGGACCCCAAAAACCCCTTAGTTTTTAATTTTAGAAAAAACTTATATTTTTCCCTCGTTCCTTGAATCGATACCTTTAATTTGATACCCCTTTCATCATCCTCCAATTTACCAAATTCCCACAATTTTGAATCTAAAATTTCGCTTACCGAATTATATATAAGGACTAAAAATTTAAAAACATAACACTCTTCTTGTTTATCCTTTTTGATTAATATCTCCACCCTCTTTTTTAATTATGTTGTGAAACAGTGCTCAAACGTTAAATTTTATTGAAGTTTAATACACATTCTAATCGGTGTTTGTGGGACCCGTCTTTAGCAGAATACATAAACCGGGAAATAAAAATAAATATTTGTTATCATTTGTTGATAAATAGGCCTAACATCCGCAGACATTGAAAAAAAGAGATAGAGTCTCTAAAACATGAATTCCTTCTTTGCTCAAAAAATTTTAAATTTGGTTAGCGATATTCAAAAAAAATTCTAAATCCCATCCCGTCTTCTATTTTTAAAGTATCAAAAAGTTCACACGCGTGTACGATTCCTCTCATGAAATAATTTTCGTATCCAACATCGTTTGGGTCGTTTTATTTAAAGTTTGATTACTTTTATTACTAACCAAAAAAGGGACATAGAAATATCCGTAAGTAAATATGTTAACTATGGAATATGTGAAAGGTTAACTATTAAAAATGTAAATAAAGGCTGTGTAGAGATGAATATGTTAACTATGGAAAATGCCATAGTTTAACCATTAACATTTAAAGGGCGTGTTGAGATAAATTTGTTAACTATAAAAAGTGTCATATTTAAACCATTAAACATTTAGATAAAGAGTGTCTAGAGATATATATTTTAACTATGGAAAATGTCATAGTTAAACCACTAAACATTTAGATACAGGGTGTGTAGAGATGAATAAGTTACCTATGGAAAATTTCATAGTTTAGCCATTAAACATTTAGATAAAGAGTAAGTAGATATGTTAAATATAGAAAATGTCATAGTTCAACCACTTAACAATTAGATAAATCGTGTAGAGATAAATATGTTAACCATGTAAAATGTCATAGTTTAACCATTAAACATTTAGATAAAGGGTATGTAAAGATAAATATGTTAACTATGGATAATGTCATAGTTATCATATTTATGTCTAACTGTTGCTCACATTTCTGACATCAGCACTTGCCTTGCACGTAAAAGGTCATACTCTTCATCCGTCATGTCAGTACAAATAATGTGAAACCATTTTTCACGTGGTACTTCAACACCCCTATCACTGTCATTTACTTTATTGAGATAAACACCATAATTAATTATTGCCATCCATTGTTTCAGTTGTAATTAAAAAGAGTAAATTATTTGTTTAATACTATGATAATACAACTAAAAATGTGAATAAAACTTAGATCACTATACAATCAGAATACTGTTGAACAAAAACAGGCACGGATCCAGGAACACATTTTAGGGGGGCGGAACACGTAATTTTTGAAAATTACAACCTTTAAACTGGTCATATTAGAAAGTTTTAAGACTTATAAAATTACTTTTTTGATGGACAGTATTGTCATACCTAAAGGTATTTTTTAACGAAAATCCGATTAAAAACATACCGGTGAACGTCAGTGTCGAGAGTGGCACTAGTAGGCCTACTCCGGGTGTGGTCTTGAACATCTTGTGTTCGCACTTTCGTATTTCAATGCTACCAAAACTACCCACGGACAAAGATGAATAATTTATACTTATAAAAACTTCGGTGTGAAAAGTTCACCACTAAACTAACTAAAACACACACAAAAATAACATCATAATTAATTATTACGAAAACTAGTGGTTTATACAAGCGTGGTATAATTGAATCTAAATGATTACTGTTATAAGAACAATACTTGGTCAGTAGGATAAAAATCGTTGCTTGCATAACTTTTCTTTAATTTCCAGTTATTATTATGGAGGACGAAATTCGCCTTTTTCACTGCAATAAGCAATGGCAGTATCACCTTATTTTTTTTTAAGTTTTGGAGTTTGGAGGTGGTCGCCCCGTCCCTGAACAAAAACAATAAAGAAAATTTACGCATTTAAACCTTATTTCTCTGCACTCTGCATGCACCATATATTTTTTAATAAAAAGAAAATAAAAATAAAATTTTAAAATCTGTAACAGCGCTATCTAGTGTTCATAATGTTAATTATTTGACATCATAGCTACTAGCCTATATGAACTAGTGCTATCTACAGTAAAATCATTAAACTAAATATATCTGAAACATTACTGGCCCTATTGTCTGTACCTAGCGGTTGAAATAACATCTTTTAAGAAGATGAACATCTTGTTTAGTTAAGATAAAGTTGTATTCTTCAATATACAATTACTTGTATATATTATTAACCCTTTAGCAGCTACCTTCAGATACATCGGACTTCGTAAGTTTAGGAGAAAAGAGCCAGCGTTCGATTATTACAGTGACTGACATTTACCGAAAAATATATGTTAATGTTGTCTTTTATGCGCAATAAGCCAACTAATTCAAAAAATTCAATACAAAAAATTAGGTTTTGATAAAACGGTCTATTTTTTGTATGTGTATATTAATCTAATTAACAAATTTAAAATATTTCTCACGCATAATAGTATAATATTTCATCACTAGAACCAAAAGTGAAGCTTTTCGGTACGAGATCAAGTTTAGTGGTCGAGGCCAACCTTAAAAACCATCAAGATTAATGATAAATACATAAGCTAAAACATGCAAATTCGCTGATTTAAGCTTTGGTTCTTTCGGGTAAGGACGCCGTTTCAAAATATTTAATTTTAAAATTAATTGTAGAATAATCAGTTACCAAATAGGGTCCAACTACATTTATCAGGGTCCTAAGTTTCACGTTTATGAAAATCAATTTGTAAAAAGAGCCTAACCTACAAGTTTTGAAGATAACTTAAGATAAAACAATATTTTGATACTAAATGTTTTAAATTTTATATCAAATGCATTTAGGTATCCAAAGAAACAATAATTAGCCAATAATAAATGAGAAAATTTTCACTGTCTATTGTAGAGTGTGTAATTTGCTGCTTAAGCCCTTTTTTGCTATACACCATCGATATCCGTCCGGGGAATCGATGCTTAAAACTGTTTATGAATAAATTAAGAGCAGAAATATTATTCTTAGGCCTGGACTACACGAGCTTACAAAACGCCACCGATCGTCTGCTTCCTTTTTCAGTACCAATAGCTTCATATTGTGTGGACTACACGAGCGTTTTGTCTGCCTGGTAAAGACGCGAAATTCGAGCGTTTGGCAGATCGTACGCCTCTGGATGCGTAAAATACGCGCACGGAATATCGGTGCGCCGGGCTACACTTAGCGGCAATGTGCGTTTCTCCCGTGCTTTGGTACCTCCCTTCCCTCACTGAGGCGAGTCCATTTCTGTATTACTCGTTGTCAAGTGGCGTTAATATTTGTGTCTGTTTCTTTGGTTGTCAAGTGACCTTAATATTTATGTTTGTTTCTGTGGTCGGCTGTTCTTTGTGAAAATGTTTGATACAAAGAAATTTATATGTGAGGTTCAACTGCTTGTTTCCATGTATGATATTTCATGTAAAGAACTTGATATCCACATTGGAACTTGATAGTAAAACAATCGTCCAAATGGCAGTCACATTGTGCGCGGACAATCGGCATCATTTTTTTGATACGTTAGTGTAGTGAAAGCCGCGCGTTCAATCCGCCGCTAATTGTAGGCTTCACGTAGTCCATCTCATTTTTCCGTGTACTGTCGGCGGCGTTTTGTACGCTCGAGTAGTCCTAGCCTTAGGCCTACACCTTATATGTCGCCTAGTTACTTTTTCACTATTGCACTTTTTCCCTATTGCACAATTTTGTATTTAAATTAATTATAATAGATTTAGTAAAGGGCTTCATATGTGGTTAATATCACAAAACTTCTTCCGCTTAAAATAATAGTTTTTTAACGGTTTAGCCAGTTTAAGACATAAAATGCACTTTGATGGATGGTTTACTAATAAACGTTTTACCTTTTTATAAATAACTGTTCAGCCCCTTGTGGAATAGCCCACCTTACCCGGATGGCAACGCTTAAACAATTAGTAAAAGTTGAACCAAGTATAATCTAAAGGATGCTGCACCACTTCAATTTCACGTTGATATCCCCTTTTCTACAAAAGTTATTTAAGTTGTTCAAAAAATGTCTGCACGTGTCGCTGTTCGGCCAGCTAACTTTCACTATTTCCCCTACACCATTTGAAGAACATAATTATCTACGTCTTAAAATCACAAAAATCGCGCAGCTAAGCCTACACGAATTTTAATAGTTTCATGGGCCTCCCTCCTCTGGCTCCAAGGGAAAAGAAAATATGTATATTATTAATTATAGTCAGGTAATTTTCTTTAAAGAGATTAGCAGTAAAATATGTTTTAAATGTTATGTGTCGTTTGATTTTACATATAGACCCACTTATTTTATTTTTTAGAAGAGTTCAAGCATGAGCTGCAATGCACTGTGTATTGAAAATACTCCCAATACGTTGGTTGACATGTGAAGCACGCAATGCTCTGGGTATTGAAAATACTCCCAATACGGGGGTTGGCGTGTGAAGCACGCAATGCTCTGTGTATTGAAAATACTCCCAATATGGAGGTTGGCGTGTGAAGCACGCAATGAACTGCGTATTGAAAACACTCCCAATACGGGGGTTGGCATGCGAAGCACGCATTGCATTGTGTATTGAAAATACTTCCAATACGGTTGGTTGGCGTGCAATGCACTGTGCGTCGGCCGCTTCTCATAGTGTTCAGTGTCAAGCTCACATGTGCGTCCTTAGCAGTGAACGTGTTAAGCCCCATACCCCGGTCCAGCCCCCCCCCCTCTAGAAAATATCATATGGGCGCCCATGAATAGTTTTGCTTTCGACCGCTAGGTGGCTGAACGAAGGCGTAAGAATTAGTTTAAAAAAACTATAATCTATTCAACATAACTAATTACGTTTTACCTTAAATTACTTAAATTTTATATCAATCATCAAGTCAAATACAGTTCCTTTTCACTCTTGTGTGTCATCAAGTAAAATCAATAATCAAGTTAAAATAACGTATTAAGTGAAAATCGTTCATCAATTTCAATAATAAATCAAGTTAAAATCAGTCATCAATTTCAAAAGTCATTGCAGGAGCCAGTGGGTAAATAGTCTCTAATTAATGTGTTAATATAAATTAAATCAGGTCAGTAAAGTGTTTAGTAAAATAATGAAGCAAAAATATGGTATCAGTTTAAAACTGATTGAAAGGTGAAATCGCAAATATGTAAGTAGATTATAAAACTCAATTTATGTTGTTATTATTTTATTAAGGCGAAAAGTTTTAGGGGTTAAAAAATTGTCCTGGAAGACAATTTATGTTAAGACAGATCTTGAAGTTAAACCATTTATAGAAATTCTAATAAATATAGTAAAATTAATTCACAATTCAAAACGAAGACAAATTTAGTAATTTTGATGAGACTTCTTTATATAGGATTAGCTGCCAAAGGGTTTAACAGAAACTCCTATTAAGCAATTGTAAGGAGATCCAGGTCCAATTAAATTAAGGCTTTAGAATAAAGAATTAAACATCTTGAATTAAAATATTTTCATTATGTTTTGTTATTAGATAATTTTAATGAAGAATACATTCAACATTAAGGAGACTGCATATTAATTATTTTATTTAGTACAGTTTCCCTTAGCAACATCTACATTAAATTTAATAATTATCAAAATATTAGGTTGAAGTTAGTTTAGTAATGAAATTAATAAACCAAATTTGTTTAAAGGTGCTAAATATTCTCTATGTTCAGTCGTTAGCTATGGGTAATGCTAAAACAGAATTCTATCATTATATATATATATATATCGACTATTACAAAGTACTAAAAATTATATTTAAAAAAATTATTAATTATATCCACAGTGCGTATCGGAATACAAGTCCTTTGACACGAAGAATAGGTCTACAGTTTAATCTATATAATTAAAAGCCTGAACTGAAGTGTCCTAGCAAAGATTTCCTTGTTCGTGGTAACACACAGTGTGTGCTCTGTGCTTCAGGCAGGAAATCGACTTCCGTTCGCCTTAATTAAAGTACAAATAATCGTTTAACAAGACAAAATATAAAACAAAATGACGAATCCAGCGATGTTAGTAATACTTGCTAAATATATGTCCCATATCGTCGTTGCAAACTTTTGACGGATTGTGACGTAGTCAGTTGTGACCGCCAGAAGTCTCACTGATGCATTCTATACGACTCTGTATATTATATTATGCAGATATTAAGTGCAATAATAATTATAAGGACAAATCAATAATCAATTATAATCAATCATAATCAATTATAGAATTCTTGAAAAGGTTTAACTTTAACTGGTCGAACCTAAAAATCAATTCATATACAGTAGTAGTAATAAGTTTGTAATCTAGCTGTTGTAATCTAGCTGCAACAGTCAGTAAGCCGAGCGAAAGAGATTATTTCTCTTTTAATATTCCGCTGAAACATCTCAACTGATGCGGTGTTAGTATGTTAATTGTAATTTGCTTTTATTACATAGCGTACGCCCAATTGTTGCATTTTCAGAAAAATTATGGATGAGCATCGCCTGAAAAAATCGAGACATGCCATCGATGTTGAACATCGATCTTTTTCAAACAATCTATGTATGTATTTAATAGTAAACAACGAAGATTTTATGATAATAGGCCTGTAATATGTTTATTTGAATATCGTATTAATATTATAAAGATGATATTTTCAAAGTAAAACATCGATCATTTTCATGTAAAACGTCGATTTAAATATTAATAAATGGTTAAAGAATTTATTTATGATAACAGGGTATATTATAAAAATAAATAACGAAT
>JAGFPH010014753.1:9598-22777 GCA_018207615.1 Philaenus spumarius | reverse complement strand
AATAAACAATCACACAGTCTAATTTAACTTTTGATTGATATATCTGACGCTGACGCTTAGCAGACAGACAGTTAATGTTAATATAGGAGGCAGTTGCACCAATACACAATTTCCTAAAACGAAAATTTTCCTTGACATGTTTTACTAAAATTGGTATGTTACCTAACTTGTATAGGTTTGTTGTAGGCCTAACTTGTTTTAATTCAGTACATTCCAGTCCAGGGCTACTATGAATAGTTTTTATTTCGAAAAATTAAGGGTGTTAAAAACTAAATTGAAAAATGTGAATTAGTGTATGGGATGTACATAGATAAAACTACCTGATTTTCACATTATACCCTATACATTTTACAGATTTTGGAAGGGTAACCTTACTGGGTATGGCCTTGGTGACATCAACTATTGTTGTGTGCAAGACATTATTATCACAACCACTATCAACATAGATCCAGTTTTCATTATTAATTATTATATAAGGTGAAGGGTACCTGTCACAGATAACAGAAAACCCAGACGTTTTGAATAATTCCTTTACAAGACTACTTTCAGATAATGTCAATAACCAGAAAATTTAATATGGTCACTAGTGAATCCTAAAAGACTGAATGAACTGCCATCGCTCTCTCCTAAAGTAACGGTTTGGGGTTTAGCTGTTATTTTTTCAATTTTAGACCCATATTTCTATCAAAACAACAACAAAGATGCCGTAACTGCTAATTTAGAATGGGTAGCCTACAAGAACATGTTGTAAAACTTAGTTGAACCACTCTTATGATAGCTTGGCATTGACCTCAAAGCCCTTTACTTTCAAACTAAACTTATTGCCTACATATCTTGAAAAATCAGCATTAAATTGGTATGAAAGCTTTATACAAACAAATCAAGAGGGGGAAATAACATGGGAAAACACAAAGACTCCCCCCACCCCCACCATGTAAGACTTTGTAAATGGGCGACTCTATCATGTAAGGTTTTGTATTTCAATTAAGACTACTGTGAAGTTATGTAAGGTTTTGTAAAGTCACTTTGAAAGTTTTGAATAGTAATATTTTTAAGTTTTGGGGGCTCCACCAGATCCTTATTACGGATCAAATTTTAGCTTGGCATGTGACGTACTCCAAAGAACTGGGTAGAAATAAGTACAGAGACCTTTTCACAAAATTATTAAATATATTTTGAAATTTCTGAAAACAATTCCTACAGTGATTATTTTTCACAAAATAGTTAAATACATGTAAATCTGATACCATTAATGTTTTCTCAATTTGTATTTTCGAAAGTAATAAAGTAAAAGTTTACATTCGTCTAAGGAGGGCGGTGCTAGTCATTTAATTTCCCGCTCTAACATTTAAATCTATATGTCTTATTTTAATGATTGAATCTGAAAATTACTTCTAATTACTAGAACATAATAAAATCTAATATTACAAAATGTACTATATTATTTATAGATACTTACAAAATGTATTATATTATTTATAGATTTATTTGAATGATATTAAGTTGCTTTGGTGACTGATTTCGATTACTTATGAGGTGTTTTAAAACCCTCTCTTCAGTTAATCCTAATAACCAATCCCAATACAATTATTTATTAATAAATGATTATTTATTTATTTTGATTTATTTTAATGTTACTTCTGATACACAATAGATAGATAGATAGATAGATATAGCCTTTATTTCTGGGTGAAGTTAGGACCATCAGGTCCTCTCTTCCACTTAACCCATGTACATTCGGTAAACAAAAACAAGAACAATAAAACTTAAGCCTAAAACAAAAACAAATAATATTGATTTAACTAAAGACAAAAGAACTTCGCATCAAACAAAAATACATACTAATTTGGATAATAATATTAAAAATAAGAAATAAAATCCTTAACTAATAAAGATTACTAAAAATATAACCTAATTATAAACATTTAAATATATACATATATAACAACATATAAGAATTTAAATATATTTATTAACAAGAAAATACATTCACACTCACATTCATACATATCATACAATTTAAATAAACAAATTCCTTTCCTACACACCCCGAGCGAAGATCAGTCCACGTCCAAACCATTTAAGAAATGCAGTTTTAGTGATTTTGAAAATTGAGCACGGCTATGTATGGTTTTAAGGGGATCTGGTAACGAATTCCACAAGCGACATGCCGTTACGGTAAAAGATTTATTATACATTACAGTTCTGTGCTTGGGAATTATTAGCATTGTCGACCCCTTTCTTGTACTTTTTGTACTTATATCTGAGGCAAATACAAACTTATTTGCCAAGTAAGTCGGCACTCTAGTCTGTAGGACAGCATGCAATGTAGTTAAAATATGAAAAGATCTAAATTCATCAAGTTTTAAAAGATGTAATTGTTTATAATATGGACTGACATGATCATCACGTTTTAGATCAAAAATAAATCGTATACAATAATTTTGAGCGCGTTGGAGTTTATTAGCCAATTCCACAGTCATGTCACTTACTACAGTGTCACAGTAGGCAAAGTAAGGCAAAATTAATGATTTAACTAAGAGTATTCTAATTTGTAATGGCAAAAAGTCTTTCATTTTTTTTAAAGAATGAATACCTGCAAACACTTTATTGCACGTCTCAGTTACATAATCGGATACTCTGGATATGATTTCGTTTGTTACTTAATTTTAACCCTCGAGATCTGTCTTTACAATGAAATGAAATATTAATGCTACTTACATAATTTCTTTTGTTCCCACTCTCACACACTTTGCACTTTTATTTGATTTTTATAAACTCCCTTATTGAATTTTATTAATTTTATGTTACACTTCACTACTGCACTTTATTCCTTGGTTTTGATGGTTCCTGGATCCATTTGATGTGTGTAACTTGATTGAAAACTCTGTTTAGTGATTACAAAAATACTTTATTACTTGAATGATTTATCTTTGGTTACTAATGATGAAGTTACTTTATTAAATAATTGATGTAAAAATAAAACTGATGCATCTCGAAGGGTTTGGTCTAGGTGTTGATTGATTGAATTTTAGTTCATGACAGACCTCGTGTCTTCTCTAAAATTTCCCCACCACACAGTTTCACGCATTTCAATTCTCTTTTGATTGGTCTATTTGAATTTTATATTGTTCTGATTGGCTTTTCAGTTTTACAGATTTGGCAGTATTTATCGCGTTTCTGCACTCGTTGATTCACACAGAATAACATAAAGCAGTGTATTTGTGTCTTAAGTAATTTAAACTGGTACATCCGTTGTAACTTCCTGTTGAAATACAAAGCTAGTCTGGCCTGTTTCTGTAGATTCATTTACTATGGATTTATTTAAAATTTATTTTATAATATATTATAATAATTATTTTGTTGATGCTGATGTTAAAGACATTGGGTATTGGTGTTTCAAGTATTGGTGTTTACTTACCAATACTTACAAGCAATATTAAACAAAGTCCTACACTGCACAAAACATTATGGCCGTTGTTCAGAACGGTTATTAGAGACATCTTTTCGGTCACCGGCTATTGCTGTTTTACATTTCTTCCTGTTCCAAAGATGTCTCTTCAGGAAACGTGTCATCACAACCTATGATATCGGACAAGTTATTGCTGATAAAGTTGCAGCGATTGATGAAGACCTACAGAACCGTGTGTGTGATATCTTTAGAAAACTTTTGCAAGATTGCATAAATTTAAAACGAATGCTATCTCTCCGATGTGATGTTCGAAAAATAAGTTTGTAATGTACTGTAATATAAAAAATTTGGCAAATTTTAATTTATTTATGAAATGTATCAGTTGGCTAGACCTACCTTGTATGACACAATAACAACCTTAAATAAATAACTAGAAAATTAAGAATTCCTTATAAATCCCTATCTAAGTAAATAGTAATAAAATCTGTTCTTAATCAAAAACCAAACTACCAGTAATGGAACAGTTTCAAAACTATATTAAATTGTGTGGAATGAACATCGTTCAAAATGTGTTCATTGTAAGAAATAATGTGGAAATGTTAATATGATATGTGTCAAAGCTTGAAAATGCTACATGAGAGTGGAGAAACTTCTGTTTTTAAAATATGAAATCCTCTCATAGATGTTAAAAAAAATTGTTGTAAATAATGAATAACAGTAATAAACCGATCGTTATCGACAAGTATAATCATTTTGTGTGTATGAGATCATGTGCTACAAGTGAAACTGAATAAGGTAAAAAAAAAGCACCCTTTTTACTATAAATTCATTAGATTAATATTTTAACTTATAACTAAAATAAAATGCATGGCCTATGTTATACACTTCCAAGAAATTGTGTAGGCCTGGTCTGGTATAGTAGTATTACCACGATGGATCATAGGTCTCAGGACCAAGGTAATATTATTATAAATTTAATGTCATTATGGCTGTCAGAGCTTGGTTTATATTAGAGAGGATATTTTTACTTGGGTGGGTCAGCGATTAGATTTGATATACATGTTTAGTTGTATTTACTTTAACAACTGACGAGCCTAGTTTGCCAAATCTGAACAATAAAACAAAATATCAAAAGTATAGTTGTTGGAGGTATCTAGGGACACTTAACTGTGCGATCTTAAAGCCTGTAGTAAACGGTTATAGTACCATTCTCTAAAGAGCAGTAAATAACATAGAAAATGTTTGATAACCCAGTTATTTGTGAGTTTCAAGGAAAATACACTGTGAAAGCACTCGGCCTTCACAATGTAATAATTTAAAATAGTACACCATGTATCAAATTGATCAAAACTTACACCATAATCGCTCAAACGAACTTTCTGACTCAAATCAACTGATGATTTCACGACTGGGTGTCGAGTTTACTGTTTAAGTTTAAGAATTTGTGTCAATAAAAGTCAGTTTGTCAACACAACAAACCAAATTAGTAGTCTAAACATTATCTGATAGGCTATATGAACTCTCATTTTGAAAATATCTACAATATATTTTTTATCCGAACTATATCCACTAAAAATATGAAACATACGACAATTGCAGATTGTTTGTGCACATTAGCACTGAAACAGAAGTGGATCTATTACAAAGGCTTTGCTTTGTAGTTGTACACATTTTGCTTACATTATTTTATTCTTAATGTTAATACATCATTTTATTTGTAAAATTTATATACTTTAAATAACACACATACTTGTCATCGCTCTTGTCAGTTTCAGATGAAAAGAATCACACCTAGGTTCATCAGGAGCGTAATAAGTCATTTTGTTTTATAAAGTAGCTAAGTTCTTGAAAAGGATAAGATGTTGTGAAAATAACTGATTTATCAGACGTCTTCCAAAAGTTGAAAATCTGGAACTATAATTGATTTATATATTAAATTATTAAAAATATCAGCATAAAATAGCACACAGTATGTCCCAGTTAAATAGGACACTATTATCCTGACTTTACCTAAGTCAGAATTTATATATATTATCTCGGTTGTAAATGTCAGAAAGTTAAAAGTGAATGAAATTAAATTTGAGCCCATTGTTGTTTTGCAAATAAGATATGTTTTTATCAGGAGAAACATTTCTGAAAGAGCTTAACTATAATTCTTTCCTATATATTAATTTTGTATTAAATTTGTACACTACTTTAAACTTATAATAAACTCGTTTAGTTCCTATTCAAATAGGCCTATTTTTAATACACTTTATAGGCCTACCATATTTTATAGGTTAGGGTAGGCTACCGTAACCCAGACATTTATTTAACATTTATTTATTTAACCCAGACATTTATTAATTCGGACAACTGCAAGTCCCAAATAGTCTGGATCAATGAGGTTCTACAACAACAAATATAAACACATCAAATCCAAATTGTCATGCCCTCTACATTTCAGTAGCTACTAACATAATGTAATTTGAATGTCTGTAGTTGAGAGTCTACAGTAGGCATACATATGGCGGCGGACAACACACACAAGTGTCAGTTACAAAAAGAGCTAGTCTGCGTTTACTGTACAGTCCAGTTAAACAATCACAATGTTATTGTAAAATCTTCAAAAACATATTCACATATTTATATACACTAAAAAATAAACACCCTATTTATTTTTCAACATATCTTTACCAACATAATCAATATAAACAAATGTTTATCATTTAAATAATGTTATTTTACAATTTTCAGGATTTAACAAATATCCATATATATAATCCAAATACCACTCACTGACTCATCACAAAATCTCAAAAACCACCGAACGGATTGGAATGAAATTTGGTATGTAGCTTCCTCTAGGGGAGGTACTTGCTAAGAAAGGTTTTAAAAAAATTCAAAATTTTAGGGGAGTTTGGGGGAGTCAAAGTTACTAAAAAAAACCCGCCAAACGGATTGGAATGAAATTTAGTAGGTAGCTTCCTCTAGGGCCCTAGGAGCTCGCTTTTTCAAAAATTCGAAATTTTAGGGGGTTTTGGGGGGTCAAAGTTGCTAAAAATCCCCATAAGAAATACATAGTGTAGTATATTTATTGATATTTTTTTTTTGTTGTTGTTAATATACATTTAACTTTGATTTGTCTATCCATGCAAAGCCGGATCGGGCAGCTAGTATATATATATATACAGTAGAGAGTCGGTAATCCGAACGTCAATAATCCGAAACGTCAAAAATCCAAACGCGTTCTGAGGTAGCCCCTGCAAAAATTTTGTTTTCGTTAATTATTGTGTCGTTAAAAATTTCACAAAATTCTTCATCGCAGTTTGACATTATTATCTATTTTTAAAGACTTCTTAATACCTGCTCTCACTCGCCCTCACAATAGACTGGCTGTCAGTATTTTCACTGTCACGCTGTAAGCTGCTTTAGTGCTAGCAGTAAACATACAGAAAGTACATTATTTCTCTTTGTGTAATCATTATAAAAATGTGTCGTACATACAGTAGTGTACTGTACAGTATTTTTTTTATTTTTTGTTTGTGTTAACTATAATGTACAAGTCAACTTTTAATTATGTACTGTACTGTAATTGAGAGTTACAAGTATAATCATGTTGGCCCTACTGTGTACGTGCAGGTTCTTCTAAATCATAATATGTAAGTAGTCTTACATACTGTATTGTAATTACATTACCTCTTGTACTGTTTAACTACTTTAATCGATTAAAGGGCATATATTTTAGCCTAAATGGCTTTTTCTTGGTTTGTTTTCAAAAATCCGAACAAATTGATAATCCGAATCCCCCTCGGTTCCAATTAGTTCGGATTTTCGACGCTCTACTGTATTTTAATAAATATTGAGCTTGGTTTGTGAGAAAATATACTTGGTAGAATAAATATTGAGCTTGGTTTGTGAGAAAATATACTTGATAGAATAAATATTGAGCTTGGTTTGTGAGAAGATATACTTGATAGAATAAAAATTGAACTCAGAATCTCACAACTAATATGTTTACTAACTAAAACATGTTTCAATGACAAAGTCTCCATTTTCAGTGATGCACGAGCTACAATAATCAATCTATAACTGTTCTACATAGCTATAGCAAACTATAAATGTTAGAGTTACAGATCTGAATTATTTCCTTTGAAAAACAAAACCTTCAAAAATAATAAATTACTTTTGTAAAGAGGACTTTTGTTTCTCACTTGATTTAATTTGTTTAGTAAAACTCTTCAAATAATGAATTACCACATTCCCATAGTAGACCTAAATTTTAGTCTACTGTTCTAAAATAAACAAATATTTAGAAAAAAGTTGTTCAGCAGTTGTTCTAATCTCCACATCATATTGTAGTTCTCTCGATGAAATAAAACGAGAAGATAGAAGGCAAGAGGAATAGGATTCGATCCAATCGGTAACCAATTACCATTAACTGATAAAAAATCAAGAATTAGGCCTACTGTGTGAAAACAATAAAACACTAATTTGGAGATTAATGGAGATCATCTAGGAAGGTTATGTACTTAGCTGAAAATGCTTCATTATATTTTTTTTTTATTTCAAAGATTAAATGACAAATTTTAAAATATATCACAATATTTAGTTATATTTTAAGTTTATAAAAAGGTTAATTTGGAAAGCAGTGTGACTAAATCAATTAATGCATTACCTAGCTTGCTACAACACAGTTCTACAGGTTCGGAATCCATGTAGGCCTACTGGTGATCATCTAGGAAGGTTAAGGTACTTTGCTGAAAATGCTTAGTGATGATTATATGTGAGAGAGAATATGTAGTATTTTTCTCTTACACTACTGAAAACATAATCGATCTAAATGGTGATTCACAATCAAGAAAATCACAGAAAATTGCTACTTTTTATCCAACTTCAGACATTTTTGTGGTCAGCACACATAAACTTATAACCGGTTCCGTCAGGTTTGTTTAAGATGTGGAATTATACTCTCATTATTTAATAGACATATCTTGTATATTAAATATAGGTTATACATTATATTTGTTGCCTCCAGGATCTTTTATTAGACTAACAAAATTTGTTACATACCTTTTATGTCCGTCTACAGTCCTTTGTTATGTCCTTATTTGAAGGGACTATCGTTTTCGGAGATCATGCCTCCATTTATAAGTCTAGTACAAACATCTATGCAGTTATTCACATTTAAAACAACACAAACCACTTAAATAACTTAACACCTTACAATAAATGAGTAATTATAATCTATCGTTGGCCAACTGATATGACCCGACTATCGTAACGTGTTAGGTTATTCTGTTTTGTGTCGTTTTAAATGAAACTATGTGAATAACTGTATAAATGTTTGTACTTGGCTTGAAAATAGAGGAGTGATCTCCGAAATCGATAGTCCAAACAAATAAGAACATAACAAAGGACTGTAGACAGACATAAAAGGTATCAATAAATTAAATAGGTACAATACCTGCTTTTTTGCCTTATCCAATCCTAAAATCACTAAGTGATTACCGCGGTTTCGGGTAACCTATGTACCCATATTCAGATCACTGAAATAAATTAAAAGTAATTCCCTTCATTAGGTCATCAAAACATTAAAGTTTATATACAAAACTAAAATCACAAAAACACACGTCACGAAACACATTAAAACACTTTTTTCAAAAAACACTATTAAACGTTTTACCGTGACCGGTTAGTGTGATTAGGCCTAATCGATGTTTTTAATGTGTTTTTTTGAAAAAAGTGTTTTAATGTGACGTGTGTTTTTGTTTTGTATATAAACTTTAATGTTTTGACGACCTAATGAAAGGATTTACTTTTAATTTATTTCTGTGATCTGAAGATGGGTAGGCCTACATAGGTTACCCGAAACCGCGGTAATCACTTAGTGATTTTAGGATTGGATAAGACAAAAAAGCAGGTATTGTACCTATTTAATTTATTGATTAAATTTTACAATCCGTGGGCTAACATGTTGAAAATAAAAGGTACAGTATGTAACAAATTTGAATAGTTAAATAAAGCCTACCATATATATATACCTTTACGCATAACTCTATGTTGATGGTTAGGTTTTATTATATTTGTTTCTATTATAAACTGTTTGATAATTATGTACATACGATATGTTTTTCTTTCACTTTGTTCCGCTAATAATTTCAACAAAAATATCAGCTGTTATTAAAGATTGACACGCTTAGTAATAGAATTTAAAATTGTACAATAATGTTCTAGAGCATTTTTCTAAGCATAGGTTGGCGCCCCTGCTGTGTTATGCCGAGAAGTGTTGTACTGGAATTTTGCAATGGGCTACTTACTACCTTTGTAAAAAATCTGATCTTGGTGTCACAACTTATTATAATAAAAAAAGTACTTTCTGTCCTAAAAAAAAGTAGTTGGCTGATAAAATATCGATAGCGGCGTAAACTGTAACTACACCAAAATCTCTAAGCCTAGCTTACCAAATTCAAAATGGCCGACCATTTTTCTTCAGGCAATAAAGCTTTGTAAAAAGTGAAGTTAAAAAAAAATATCCGTGAAGTTTTTTTTATAAGTATTAGTAAAGAAAGATAATCAAAATTGAATCCACTTCAGAAATTATTTTTAAAATAAGATTGTATTTCTACTATGCTAAACTGTAGTTATACCGTAGCCGATACCATAGCTTGAACTAACCTTCTTGAGGTGCAATTCTTTATCCAGTTATATAGCAAAAATCTTTTAAGTAATCCAAAAATCTATTTATACAAAACATAAAATGATATGTTAAGTGTATAGTACGACTATTTAAATGTTATATAAATTATATTTATTAGGTTTAAACTAAACTTACATTTCTTATTTGGCAAGTAACTTGCAATTTCTATGAAGCCGACCGAAAGAAAGGGAAGATGAAATATGGTTTTTTTATGAGCTACATGATATCGTCTTATTAGTACCAAATTCTGCAGAAGTCTAATGCATATGTCCTATAACAACTAATTTTAACTACACGAAAAATAACAAACAATAAAATAGAACAAAAGAATTCTCGACATATTATTGAGTAGTGTATATTAAACACCATCTTTATTATTAATGATTAACAACCAAATTACCAAAATAAACATTTGCTGAAGAAAATACTTGTAGAAAGTAAACACATGTATCATATAAACTAAATGGAATCTTGTTATAATACTAGAGTCGTAAACAAGTTTAAGAAATTCTAATGATTTTACAGTAACTTTTTCTTGATTTATTTATATTAGTACAAAGTACAATACTATTTTCGGTCAAAAAAATATTGAAATATAAACGTTTTTTGTGAGAAACCATGTACATTGTATTATTTCATTGCAAGTGTTTCTCTCTCATAAGTCCAATTCAGGTTTAAATTTTATTAGATATACCTACCTTAAACCGTTCAGTTTAATTCTAAAAAAATCTTCATCTCTTGTTTACGACATGGAATTATTTATTTCAAAGGTTTGTTCTTTAGCTATAGACATGTGTACTGGTAATAAGCATTATAAAGCAATTGTATTTAGGACTTCGACAATTGATATTATATAATCAACTAGAGTTACAGTTTTATTTTGTGATGTTTCTTTTAATTCACAACTTAGGCAAAGCATTGCTTATTTAAACTTTGACCTATTGTTTTATTTCAAATTATATTAATATTCCAATTTGTTTCGAATGTATACCTTGCGCAAAGATTAGTGGCGGCTGAGAGCTTAGGACGGTCGGGGAGGTGTCCTTACCCTAAGGCCCTGTTTATGCACTAGCGGTCGACCGCAGCGGCGTGCCGCGCTACTTTTATAAGTGCATTGAGTTAAATGGACACGTTTATGCAACAAGAAGCGAAGCGGCGAGCCGCAGCGGTTCACAGAAACTGAGCGGTGCACTTACAAACCGCAGTTTTTTGCGGTTTCAAAATGCATTGGTTTAAATGGGAGCGTTTATGCACAGCGGCTCACCGCTCCCGCAATGTCAGTGCTGCCAACCTACTTATAACACTTATATACACTTTTAACAATTTTTCAGACTGACAGGACTGGAGAACAGTTGGTAGCACTGGCTCCCCCACCACAGTGTTTAAAAAACGAGCGTGTAGCCGCCGCGGTCAACCGTTTGACAAAATTGTCTGCGGCCGACCGCTAGTGCATAAACGAGGCCTAATTACCCCTCACTCGGCCGCTCCGGGTTTCGGTCATGAGTCACCTACTAGGCTCAAGACACAGTTGCATTTCGCCATAAAATGTAAAAATAACGTCATTTTTTAAATCCGCATCAAATAACAAGAATATTAAGTCCAAACACGAAAAAAATTGCGATGCTATTAAGTATTCACTTTGTTTTAAAATAAAAGGCAGTTACAAACTATTACAGATATTTACAATTTGTTTACATAAAGTGTTATCCAGATTCTCACAGGAGTGGAAGGTGAGACTATACCCTTGAAAAAGAAAATCCGTTTAGCCACACGTAGTTTGTCATACTAATTATTGATCAATAAAAGTGACAAGAAAAAAGATTTTCTTAATTTCGAATATTTACTAGTCAATTGTAGGCCTATATTAACTATTTATTATCTGTCCTTTATCAGGTATAGGCGTACGTTTAAAGCGTCTTTAAATGTGTATGATATGTAGATAAAATATATATTATTTATCAATTGATTAACATCGTATTTAAATAATTCATAAACATTAAATTGCCTGTTTTATTATTGAAAAAAACTTGGTACCTCTTGGCAGAGCCAGTTTCAAGGTTACCAGAGACGCACAATACCGAAAACATGGATACAAATTAATATAATTCTCGAAATAAAAGGAATATCAGACTTGTACAATTTTGGTACATTGTTTTCATAAAAAATTATAGCAGTACAGTACTTACTAAATACAAGCAAAAACAAAAAATACAAACAAAACAAATATTTTAGTATTAAGATAAATACGATTTGCATCCATAAAAATAAAGTTCAATCTTCCAAAATGAACGGACGCGAAATATATTTCTTGATTTTAAATAGAACATTAATTGAATTGTTTGCAGACATAAACTCTCAGGCAATACTAATGGAATAGTTCCCTTATTACTGATGGTTTGGATTAAAACCAACTAAGCAGTGGCGGATACAGGATTTCATTTTGGGAGGGGTCAGAAGAAGTCGAAAACAACATTACCAAGAATTTAACAACATCGGGTCCGAGGAATTAAAAAATACCGGTATGTATAAACTCTATGGAATAGTTTTTTAATGCATTTCTAGGCCATACATATTTTCTTGAAAGAGCAAGAGTTTCTTGCAGATTAAATAATAAAATAATCCATAATTATTGAAGAGTTAACAGGAACGGTACTAAAATCATAACTTTACAACACGATCATTAAATCCACTTTGTTTCACTAAATTTAAAACAACGTAACACAAGCTCTCACTTATTGAATTCATAGAGTTCCGTGAAAAATTTTAGCCCAACCAATAGAGATTTTTTATTGTTATTGAATAGCAAGCGACATCCACAGTGGCTTTAAGGGTAGCACAAAGGTGTATAACATACAAAAAATATCAGGCAAGGAAATTTTTTATAAACAAAAATAACAATAAATTTGGACTTTTTGGTTTGTTTGTTGATATTATACAAATTTATGCAAGGATTACGATACTTCCAACGGAACATTTGTAGAGAATTAAAAAACCTACAAAGTGTTTTTTGAAAACTTCGATCGGACCATTTCTCACCGAGAAAAGTAAAAAACGCTTAAAAATTACTATTTTTCAAAAGTTCATATCT
>JAGFPH010014751.1:12703-22780 GCA_018207615.1 Philaenus spumarius | reverse complement strand
TTAATAAAAAAAATGAATAAAACACTGCACTAAAACTGAATAGGCTAAACTTATCCGAATTGAACGTTCAGAAACAAAACATATGATATTCCGAGTAACGCAATCATAGTCAGTCGTAAAAAATATTATTCCGAATAATTAAAAACTTGTTTTATTTTAAATTGCAACGCATTCTGATATTTCGTTACTGAAACTCTCACGTGTTTTTCATTGGACTAGGTTAATTGTATTTTCTTATGAGGACATTAGATTGTTTTCGGGAGTAGGTTTTTTCGCGGACATACGCTGTTGTATATTAAATTGCGTTTGAATGCCGCGTTTTATAAAATTAGAGCTAATAATATTCGGACGTCGTATTCTTTTGCGGACATTCGTCATTTTATTTTTAGTAACATTTCACCAATAGTAGTTCATAAAATTGGTACTAATTATATTCGGGCATCGATTTTTGCGGGCATTTACTGTGGTACTTAAATTATTTTTAACGCCGGCGTTTTTTAAAATTAGCGCTAATAATATTCGGACGTCGTATTCTTTGCGGACATTCGTCATTTTATTTATTTTTTTTTCACTGTTTTTTTTTTTTTTAGGTATCGGTATTGGGAATCGAGAATCGATTTTTCAAAGTATCGGTATCGGTATCGAGAATTGAAAAATCTGGTATCGACACATCCCTAATTATTACCATATAATGGAAATTAATAACTACATTTTGCCTCAAATTATAATGTACGGTTGCAACAAGAATAAATATATGGCTTTTTACAAAAATTTGTAAACTGTTTTATAGTATTTGCAAAAAATTTCTTTGGTAATCCGTAACAATGACATGACAGTGAGAATGAACACAAAATTATACTAGGGGAAACCCCTGAGTGCTTCGCACACCAACCCCCCGTTGGAACCTTCTATACACATAATCATGTGATGTTTTCTTTATAATAAAGGTGTAGGAAATAATAACCCCAAAGCTAAGACGGTAAATAATGTTAAATGTTCAAATCAAATTATTTCGTATATTTTATAACAGCAGTTATATTAAAGGTTAAAAGAAACAGTAAGGCTTAGGTCTACACTTTAATAAAAACCTAACCTAAAAGTTAAACAAAACAAATAATTGCTTCAAAGTTTTAAATCAGGTATTAATGCAAATATTAGAACACACAGCTGTTATATGTTATTTTATTCAATTGGTTGCTATGGTAATAAATGTAAATTCTTGTGTTGGTTTATCAATCTAGGCCTAACCTAAGAATTTTTTCTGACTAAATTTACGAATATTGAAATTAAAAACTGTTTTTATCGAAATGAATTATAGCCTATGTTACTCAGGGATAGTGTAGCTTTTTATTAGTAGGTAAAACTATTTTTTCAATCGGTTCAGTAGTTCCAGAGATTACCCCCTACATACATACAAACAAAAAAACAAACTTTACCTCTTTATAATATTAGTATAGATTTTCCCACAGATTACTTCCTTATACTGTAACTTACTTCTATTGTCTAACAAAAGCTATTTATAGGCCTGTATTTGAACAGTTTGTGTTGGAGGTACAAAGTGAAGCTAGGGTGACAGGTTAACTAACACATACTGCTTTCCATCTTAAAGAGGTATAGTGATATAGCCTATGGTTGGAAAACATTTAAAAATAGCCACTTAAGATTGGAAAAATTGGAATATTTGCACTTCTTCCTCTTTGATTTGTACATCAAAAGGATTGAACTTGGACGATCAAATTTTAGGAGGTGAAAGTTTAAAAAGTTATTTAAAAAAACAATATTATAAGTTTTCGTTAAATTGCATTAAAACCATATATTCCCTCTAAAATTAAATAAAACTATCATAAAATAAGAAAATCAAAATCATGATCAGTTATAGTTTAGTTAAAAAAACTTCCATTGTGAATATGATAGAGCATTCATTAACTAAAAAATATAAATATTTGAACCCATGGTAAATCACATTCATTCTTAACCATGTAAAGGCTGTTTTCCTAACACTCCAAAATATCTAGAACATACTCCTCATTTTTTGACATTGGTTAAAATAAGAAGTTATGAAATGGCTCAAATACACATACAGTAGAGCGTCGATAATCCGAACTTCAATAATCCGAAACGTCAAAAATCCAAACCCCTGCAAAAATTTTGTTTTCGTTTTCGCAAATTCCAATTATTGCGTCGTTAAAAATTTCACAAAAATCTTCATCGCGGTTTGACATTATTATCTCTTTTTAAACACTTCTTAATACCTGCTCTCACATGCCCTCACTACAGACTGGCTGTCAGTATCTTCACTGTCACGCTAATAAGCTGCTTTAGTGCTAGCATTTCTCTTTGTATAATCATTATAACAGTGTGTCGTACTTACAGTAGTGTACTATACAGTATTTTTTTATTTTTAGTTTGTGTTAACTAAAATGTACAAGTGATCTTTTAATTATGTACTGTACTGTAAATGAGAGTTACTGTACAAATGTTCATGTTGGCTCTACGTGCAGATTTTTCTAAATCATATGCAACGATAAGCGTTGCAAAAATAAAAATATATTATATATAAACTTGTTAAAAAAAAATGGGATTCGGTAAAAATTTCAAAAATAAAAAAAATGTTCAAATCAAAAATAAAATGTTATATGTGGATTATTCAACAATCATTAACACCTCTTCTCTACTCTTTTATTTAGTCACCTTAACACCAGAAGTCGTCGCTCATAAAATACCTTAATACATCAAAAACACCTCTTAGGCCTATTGCCTTACTTCCATAACAAAAATCACCATTTACTAAAACTCACCACATCATATATCTCCCTTAACTCCAACGTAGAATTACACCTTATGCTCCACCTTTCTTTTATTCACCTTACTTACAAAAACCTTAATACCACCTTCATTTAACTCAAATAATAATAAAAAAAAATTATAATAATAATCGTAATATTTATAATAATCCACATATAACTTCATTTATGCTCTATTAGCATCTGTCTATCCATAATTATCAATTACTGTAAAATATTTATTAAATTAGTTTAATTTTCTCAGGGGTGAATACCTGGCTGCTAAAGTACAAGCTAATTGGATATTCGTGGCTCAATAAAGAAATTCAAGACATTGCGGCAAGACAACTATTTGTTTACTCTGACATAATTAAAAAATGAATATTTACAACAAGAGATATCAACATTACAAAACAATTAGACAAACAAATCATTTATGTATAAATCTGTACAAGTTATAATTAGGCCCTAGTCTACTTTAAAGTATGACGCAATAAGTAAAAAGTTTAGGTTAAGTTATTTCTCAAAATTTGTAAGATTTCAAAAATGCAGACTTCTAAGCTTAAAAATAATGGCCATAAAAATAATACACGATACCAGTTGTTTTTGTATTTGTACCTAGGATTTCACTGACTCTACTCGATATAGTTACTTCACTTTTGTTTCATTAACGCGTTCGTCCGATCACATGGCAACTTTTTTATATCTTCACTTTTTATGAAAAGTACACAACAGATTTCATTTTTTAAGTTTCCACCAACTCTGAAGCACCTCTACTACATTTCAGTATAACATTCGTCGTGATTTTAAAGAAAATATCACATTTTTCAACAAATTCTCCACCACCTGCAACTAGCTATGCATACAGTTCACTACGCCATCTTGAGTTCTCTCTTCTTCCAGAACGTTCTCCCTCGTTCTCTCACGTTCTGTTCCGTGCAGTTTTGCACGTAGGCCATTTGTGCCAAGCCTTCCGTATCTCGATACACACGCTGATATTGTGACTTGTTATACATGTGTTTATTTTTAATTGCTTTTGCATTGTTTTTGTATAGTTAAAGTGTTTATAATTTAATCATTGCTTGTCTTTATTAACTATTCCTTTACACCGTTCGCCTCAACCGCACTTATTTAAAACAATCTCTTATATAGTTCACATACGTTTCATATGTTTATACATTAATATATTTTTTAAGTCTGCTTTTATTTTACCTACTTTTATAGTCTGCTTATTCTTTATACTTTATTTATTAAAAGTGATTCTACTGTAACTATTTTGCGTCATAAAGGAATTTATATATACAAAAATTATAAATGTTTATTATTATTATTGCATCATTTTATTTATTTAGACCAAACCTCTGTGCTTTAGACACTATGGGAAACTGCTGATTTATTTTTCATCGTATAGCATTTCTGTTACATGGCTGTTAGTGTTACACATATTATGTAAGTAGTCTTACATACTGTATTGTAATTACATTACAGCTTGTACTGTTTAACCACTTTAATCGATTAAAGGGCATATATTTTAGCCTAAATGGCATTTTCTTGGTTGTTTTCAAAAATCCGAACAAATTGATAATCCGAACCCCCCTCGGTCCCAATTAGTTCGGATTTTCGACGCTCTACTGTATTTAAATCTTTTAAAATTCCATTAAATTTAATATATTTATTAACATAACAATTTTTTAAATAATAATTCAATTCCAATGAATAAACTTTTGTCATGAATAACCGATTATTAGTTTTTAATTAAATGAACGATGAAGCTTTAGGGACAGCATTAAAACAAAAATTGTTAATAATTTTAAACAAAAATTTTTCAGAAACTATCATTGTCACACAGCTTTCTGTAACTTTCATAAAGTAACATATACAAATAACTACGCTCAACACAAGCACATTGATTACCTTGGGATCATCGCAGAAATCAAAGCACATGTTTTGTTGACAGAAACACTAGTGTTTAAGATGAAGTTAAAACATCATACTAGTGCATTTTACTCACTAAACTGATTAGATAACTATTGTTAATATTGTCAATTAGGCTGATTAGACTACACACACTTTAAGTAGATAGACTAATTAAAAATAAACTCACTATAAAATCTGTTGGTCTACTCTGTGAAGCTTTTATCTATTAATGATTTTTGATTATGATATAAAAATACACTTTAAATACTATATTTTTATGTCACAAAATTAATGATATTAAATTAATTTATAGTAGAATAAATAAAGAATTTTACTTTGTTCTGAAATAAAAATAGTGATGTTTATTTGAAATATGGATGACTTTTATGCAATGTTTGGTTACATTATTGACACGTTTAAAAAAGTATTGACTATTAGTTCACTTATTTCACCATGTCTTAGCCAGACACTAAAAATAATATAAACACTTTGATCAATGCAAATTGAATAGCGACCATTTTATGATACAATCCAATAGACAGATTAAGAAAAACCGAAAAGGCCAACTGCGATATATTTATAATTTACTGTTAACTAGAACAACACTTTTCTGATTAATTTCCCCTTCTCTTGTACTGGTTAAATTCATAGGCCATCTGTTCAATCTATTTTTGTTTACTCAGGTGAAGTTAAATTTTACTAAACCTATAATTTAAACAAATAAAAGAGCACTGTGGCGACAAAATCACACTGATATATATATATATATATTATATTATATATGAGGGTAAGGTATTAAACTTAACTTACAATTTAGTTGTTTAGTTATAGTTTTTGCTCCTTGTATTGTGGTTCGGGTTTTTATTTAAATCAGTGTGAAACCTATAATTTGTTGATTAATTATTGAGGAAAACTTTTACAAATGCATTTTTGTGAATAAATCTTTCTTAAAATAATTTACAGTTTTGAAAATATTAAAATTTTATACGAATTATATTCAAATCTTATTTTCTAGATAAGGCTGCAGCTAAACGAGTGTACAAAGTAAATTTATCGCTACACATACTGTAAAGTCCGTTGCAGGATTACAAAGTAAACAATATATCAAAATATAGGATGTTTGCACATCATTTTTCAGATATCACAACGTTCACTTAGTATTCTGTTAAATTTCTATGGAAACGTTTATGCTACAAAGATCTTACTGAAGGACATCTCAGCTTTGTATACCTTTTATTAGAATTAAGTAGACAGATCCATAAACGTGTGTATAACACAAAGGGAAATTGCCTCATCTATATCAAAGCCCACTAAAGAATACCGTTGAGGGACGGGCTTGTGTACACTGAGACCTTGAACGCTCCAATCGCCGTAGTGCGACGTTGTCTTGTTCTTCCCACGCTTCTGACTGCGGCTGACTCAATGCATTTTTAATTCTTTAAACTGTGCGATCAAGCCTCGAGCGGTAAATACCAGGAGTGTTTGAGGCTAGTAGATATGGCAACGGTATTCTTTAGTGGGCTTTGATATAGTAACTGCAACTAGTCATCACAACTAACTGCTATTCCTGATTTAATTGTAACATAATGTAAGTATTTCAGTTTAATTAAAGTTGAAATTCAAGATTTTAATTGTTAATATCAAATCAGAGATTTCTTAACTGTTATAGATAAAAATTATAGAATTTACGGTTTGATAACAATATTTTTAGTTTTTTGAGCGACAAAATTGAATAAAATGGAACTAAATTTTGTATTTCAAACATATAAAAGATAGCTCTACAAATGTTTCGTGAGACTGAATAATTATATTGACTCAATTGCTGAAAGGAAACTATATGCATCTCAATGTACTCCGTGTAGTATTCCTGTCAATGTACGTCATAAAATACGTTCACTACAACAGCCCATGGAATTTATATTCTAAATGTATAGTATAAAAAGAATTAACAAATTTTTGTTTGTGATTGTCATAAGCATATTTTTGTATTATTGTTAAGTTAGACAGTTAAAACCAATACATTTTATAAATTCAGTTCGAGAAATCATCTTAGAAAATCTTTTAAAATATTACAAAAATATTAACAGTTTGGAATTCAACACTTTTTATTTTCCGGTACACATTGCTTTCAGCCCTAAATAATCAGTTCTTATGGCTGTTTTTATTTTAGAAAATTTTAAATAATCCTAAACTTGAGAGTGTGAATGACAATAATATTTTGAACATATTACAATAAATAATAGTTATTCTTGTACTATTAACCTTACCTCAGAAGATGTTTCACCAAAAGATTTATTTAATGTTTTGCTCTCTTCAGACATTCGACTGTTCAAAGATGAAGATATATAGTCTTCATCGTCACTTGTTAAGCCCAATTCATCACCATAAATTGAATGTACCCACTGCCATATCTCCGGCGTAGACATTGGCTGAAATAGTCAACTTTTATCAAACTTGAACTCTTTGCCATATTTTAAAACATAAGTATTATTATAAGACATTAATTTACTTTATGCAAATTTTAATAGGCCAGGCGCTTTTCTGTATTAATTTGTTTACATTAACTCAACAATTCTGATAAATATGTTCACACTTGGAATCTATCAGGAACCTTTCACAGTCTAAACTTTATCTTTAGTGGGACGGACTGTCTCAGTTTTAGAACATGAAATACCATGACAATGCAATGTTTGCTAGATATAATATCCAGTAAAATGTATTTTCAAGAATTGGCTCTTAGTGTTTTCAAAAATATTTTTGTTGATCAAAATTTATGAATTTGGAAATATATATAGCAATAATCTATGCATGATAAATGTTAATAATTTTGCAAGTTATTATTGAAAAAAGAATTAAAGACAATTTTAGGTAAATGTTTATAAAAGCTTTTCCTTCAACATAACTTGTAAAATTGTCTCTGAATGTGTATAAAGAGCTTTACAGAGTTTGAAGCAAATGAAAAGTTAATATTTTTAGTTCTAAACTAAATTTGTTTAGTCAACTATGTCAATTTTAATTTATAAATATTAAAAAAACATTCCCTGTTTGAAGTTATTTGGTAGTGATGGATGTTTAGTTTTGTTCGTATTAATTAGTCGAACATTCTGTAACGGGAAGCGTTACAAAAATAAAATGAGATTGATTAAAAATGTTAAAAAAAAATGTGTCGTCGAAAAACTTGAAAAATAAAAAAAATGTTCAAACTAATAAAAAACCTTATATGTGGATTATCACTCACCTACACTTCATTACTCTTAATTGCCTTTAATACTCTTTGCTTATTATTCAACTTTAATTACAAAAAATATACTTATCTCTCTTTAACCTCCACTACAAAAATTATTCACCATATAACTCACCTTAGCTCCAACTTACAAATCCACATTTCACCTTAAAAAACTTCCTTTATTTTACCTTACAAAACTTCTTCACTTTAACTCTTAAAAAAAAAAACTTAATATTCCACATATAACATATCTCTATGCTTTCTTGACTTACTATGCATATCATTACTTATAAAAATTCATATTTACTCTTAATTTCTCAGGTTATGCGTTCTTGACTGTGAAAGTACACACTAGATAGGAAGTCATGGCTAATCAAAGGAATTTAAGACATTGTGGCGAAACAACTATGCGCTTTACTCACTCATATTGAACGAATAATTATACAGACACAAATTAATCATTATCATGAAAACAAAATAGAACAAACTATCAATAATTTACATAAGATATAAGTTACAATTATATTGAATAGGTTAAGACGCAATTTTAAATTAAATGAAGTTAGGCCTATCTGTAAAAAAGTTTAAAAATTTTAAATGCAGACTGGAATCATTATATTACATGGCCATCTATACTCACGAAATTGTTCAAGAAACCGTTTATACCTAGGATTTTAATGATAACTTTGGATATTTTCTCACTTTACGTCCTCCACACACCAAAACCGCAACCGCGTGGTCACCTTTACACAAGTTCCATTTTCTCGGCAATCACTCGATGTATTTTGACGCCTTAGCGTACACTAACGCTACACCACCAACAATTTATGTTGGAAAGTCCATTTCTTCTCCTCCGTACTAAAAAACCACCTTTCCTGCAGAAATCTCTCTAACAAGGCACACCAACCAACTCAACTATACGCCATGTTTTTTCTTCTTCTAGCGGTACATCGCCTTTTCAATCAACTAAAGTTTCACCATCGACCAAATCAAGTCTGCTCTCACCTATACACTGATATAGACGTTTGTGTTATAATTTATTTTTTACATATGTTTTCTTCCACTTTATTATTGTTAATTATTTAAAATTGTTCATTATGTGACCATTTATTTACCTTTTTTAATTGTTCTTTTCAACTGCACCACTGTTTTTAGTTATTATGAGCTCTTCTACACTTTATATACATTATATATTTTTACTCATTAATGTTTTTAAGTCTGCTTTTTAATCTTTACTATATAGTCTGCTTATTTTTTTATTTTATGTTATCTGAATCATTATGTTTTAACTATTTTGCGTCTTAAATGAATTTATATATGTATATATGAATTATAAATATTTATTATTGTATATTGCGTCTCTTTATCTACCAGGCCATCCTTCTATGTTTTAGTCGTTATGGGAATTTACTTGTCAAATTTATGATATTTCTGTTACATGGACTGTATGTGTCACAATTCGTTACTTATGTATGAGAACATTGTGGCTCCCATTATTAAAAAAATAACTAAAATCAGATTATAACATTCTTAATATGCAGTTATTCTTCTGGTGTTTCACAGACAGAATCATTTTTCAATCAATTTGTTCAAGAGTTTTCAGTTGCCTCTGATGTTCATGATTAATTAGTTTTGTGTGTATTCTATTATTTTGGATGTCAAAGTCTGATAAGAATCTCTGCAGTTTTTCTTTATTCCTTCAGCTGTTTTTTTTTTGTCGTAATGTTACTGATTTATTAAAACCTTCTCTCACCTTTCAGTTATGTATTTTTCCACATTTTCTTTAGTACGATAATCTGTTTCACACTTTCCAGTATTTCTTCAATGCACTGCACATATTCTTCATTCCACCGCTGTTTTTTTTTGTCTGCTAAAAACATAGTTGTCATACATTGCTGTTTTTTAAAATTTTAATTGCTATTTCATCGTATTAATGTCTCTAATGTTTACCAATTCTTTCTGGTATGCTTTTCCTATTAACTAATTTATTTTCAGTTCTTTGATTTTGAATATTGTATGCCTAAAGGTTAATGCCACACCGGGGATTGAATGTTATGTTGATTCTAGCTCAAATTGCAGCACAAGTTTCTAAACTAGTATAATGAACCAAATCCCATCAAAAATATTAAACCCGAATAGCCTAAGTTGATT
>JAGFPH010014750.1:0-13995 GCA_018207615.1 Philaenus spumarius | reverse complement strand
TACATTTGTATTTGTTGCTCCAAACCAGCTGTGTTTACTTAGGCTTCCCTGTATTCCACAATTTCTATGTCAATCGACCTTGGACTCGGCCTTTCCTAACCGATCCGAAACTTGCCTTTGTTAGACTACCTTTGTTGTACTCGTTTTTCACCATAATGTTAACGACCTTCAATGTTTTATTTAATTTACCGTGTTTAGGCCTTACATTTTCTGAACGTAACTTATTTTATTTCTTACTTTTAGAACATAATTTCTTATATCAATACATTTTATAGGTCTATTTAATTATAACTTGAATTTTATTAGTTTAATATGTTGGCATTTTAAACTCTTGATGATTTAATCAATTTGAATAGTATTTCCCAATTAATTATTATATTTACATTAGGTGCTCTTTTTATTGTACATATATATGGCCTAATAGCATGCCTTCCTCAATTTCCGTGAGTATAGCATTGTGAACTAAATTATGGCCTAAAAAAACTTATTGCACTTCCATCTCGCCAACGGTGTCTGCTCGTTTGAACTTTGGCAATAGCTTTCACTTCCTGATGGATGGTCTTTACTTTGTAGGCCTAATTCTTTTTTCAATTTAACGTATTTCCGTACAAAATTCCCGTTATTATAAATTCGATTGCTTGCACCCGACAGTTTAAATCTTACTTAAAGGTTTCCTTTCGCTCCATTCAGTGTCACGTCCAGTTGTTCAGTAATAGCCTACCTTGTTAAATTACAGTGGTTTGTGTTGCACTCATAGTTCTCATAAAGTGATGTTTTCGACGTTACAGTGTTTTGCCAACAATTTACCATCGGATAACTCTTTAATAGGCAACTTCTATTCTTTTTATTACTATTTCGACGCGAAAATTTTTGTGTGCTTCCTATGTGAAACCTTCTATTTATTTTATATATATTTAACACTCATTGAAGTCGCAATTTTTTAGATACGAATTGCTTCAACCCTATTTCCGTTTGTAACCTACCCGCGTTTTTCTCCCTAGCAATTGTGCCCATCTGCGTCCCTTTACATCCTTTTTCAATACCAGCGTCTCCAACCTCTTATAACACTTAATCAATTTGACTTGAATTGTTTTCATTTATTTCTACTCCGTTAACTCCTTTTTTATTATTTTTATACCTTGAGTTTATATTAAAACATTTTCCTTTTATTTTCCTAATGCCCACAAAGTAATGTATAACATGCATGTTAGGTACTAGGTAGGGCCTACTATTTGCATTACCCCCCCCCCCCTTCCCCTTCAACTACCTTATGAATAGAAGTACATATAATAATTACGAGAGGTTTCATGTCCACATACAAAGAATTTTTGTTTCATAACAATTTAAATGACAAAATGCAAACTTTATTGCTGGAGACTTATTTGTGGCTTTGAGGCTTATTTTTATAAATTCGTAGAAAATCACAAACCTTTTTCCAATTTTTGATTAGATGAAGATAAACCAATGAAATTATATGTATTATATATATATGAAATTATACATATATGAAATTATATGAAATTATTATGTATATTCGTTTTGTAGGAAATTTAATTCTTTATAACCTCGTTGACAAAGTTTGTCTCTGTAATGGACGGTAAATAATTCCAGAGGAAAAATGTATCGAAAAACGTGCGGTAAATTAATTTTTTCATAAATTAGCGATTTTGTCCGGCTCATATCTCACAAACCACTGAAGATACCAATAAATTTTATGGAATACTTTTTGTAGGGGATTTTGTCAGCTATATATTTTTTAAGAAGCATTTATTTTGTAGGATCAACCATTTCAAGTTATAAGCGTAAAACCAAAAAAAGGGACCTTCTTAGCCCCCCTAAACCTCCCCTCTCCCCTAGTAATGGGGACTTTTAAGTATGTTTACCTCCTAACTACTACAAACAAAATTCTGAAGTCAGTTCTTATGACTTTCCACCTAGAATCATTCGTTGACTGGAGTACAACCCATTAACACACGTGACCTTAAACCTTTTACGACTAACAACTTCATTCATGGCTATTGTTTTTGCCTCCAATTTAACTTTAATCATAGCTTGCTTGTTTATTTTTAGTATCCGTTCTTTTAACGCGGTAACTATTTCAACATTTACTACAGGAAGTTCCAAAATTTCTACATCATTGGTTTTGAAATGCTCAAATTGTACTAGTGATGTTTATAATCGGATGAAATAGTTAATAGGATTAATCGGTTTCGAATGATTTAAATAATCGTATAATTCATTCAAATCCGATTATCTGCGCAGAATGGTTTTGCGCATTGGTATCCGATTCAGCTGGACCAATTAGATCGTATTATAAAAATCTACACTTTAACCCTTAAGAATTGGAAAAATAATCGGGTTATTCATTCGAATTCAGTTCGACCAATCAGATCGTTTTAGAAAAATCTACTCTGTGACGTTTAAGAATCGGAAATAAACGGATTATACATTCTAATTAAAGTATCTGCACTGACATTTGGATTAACCGATTATTTTAATTTGAATTCACCCATCACTAAATTGTACTACAATTATATCCGCACTTGTGTCAATCTCTAATACCGCCGGGTTGTGTCCAATTTCCTCTAAAATGTCCCGGAATCTCTTCTATAGGCTTTTCCTGTATCTCCGCTTTACCTTGATTACTTAGCAAATCATCCCGTATGTTGTAATGAATACTTCCTAACGCTTTCTGTTTACTATTTTCATTTTTGTCAGTTAAAGATACATTGATTTCAGGTTCGATCCTAGCCAATGGCACTACATTTTTTTTAGCTTTTTATTTTATTTAACTTTTTTAGCTTTGTCCCTCCATTATTTAGCCCATATTTATTGTTATTTTATCCACGGCCATGTCTTTCCGATATAGTAATGTTTTCCTAGGCACAATCTCCTTATTTAGTTTTTCAGCTTCTGATTAGGAGTAGGTTTTGATGGACCGGGTCTATTTTTGTTTGGGTGATTGGAGTTATTTTGGTTTTGACTAGAGGATCTTTGGAAATGTTGGGTATTTGGTGGTTGGTTTGGCCTATTTACATTTTCTGTGTTTTGTGATCGGTTCTACGCCTCGCTTCCTCCATCATATAATTGTTGTTTAGAAACGTAATCGCATCTTCGGTATTTCCGCTTGGTTTACCTATGCTGGCTAATTCCACTTGGTCAATAAAATGTTGCATTACAGTAAATACTAAAAAGCTCTCAGTAAAAGGCGGGTCTAATCTCCTGCTTTATTTAGCATCCTACAAAAATAGTCTGCTCGGCTCATTGTACCGTTTTTATTATATCCCGTACTTGTTGCTATTTTATATACTTTTCAATTGTATATTTCAAATTGAGTAAGAAAAATATCAAATTTAAACAAAACAAAGTTAGTTATTTATCTCCTCCCCTTTGAAATTAGTATGTTAAACTGGAAATTTTAGCTTCAATGATAGAGAATGTAAATAATCATAAATCTACTCCGAAAACACTTAAGCTTCCTCAAAATGTATTATGGGTATTTCAAAGGAAACGCAAGTGACTGTTCATATATAGACCAATTTATATAACAAAATAATACAATTAACTAGACAACAACATTAAATTTTAAGAACATCTAAACTCTTTGAGTAATTAAATTTCGTCAAATATTTTTCTTATCAGAAGGTTATTGACATGTGTACAAAAACTGCATTACTATCAGTGTATCATTGTTTAATTACCCCCAAATTGAGCTATCCTATTATAATTTGGGGCAACTTAAATTCTAATATCCAAAACATATTTATTTTACAAAAACAGAAATCTATTCGAGCAGGAAAAAAGGCAAAATTATTCTTGCAAGACTATCTTTAAATAAAACTAATTATTAACCCTTACATCTATTTATATTTTATAATATATTTTGTTCCAAAAAATATTTTGAATATTTAAAAGAATACTTCAATATAAAAATTTTGAAGAATACAAATAAACTGGCCGTACCAAATCACAAAACAACAAATAATAAAAGACATACCATTTAAAGCATGAAAACCTTTTTTAGCCATTTACCAACAAGTTCAAAAGGAAAGGGTTCAAGACATTGTTAAAAACTAAGACTTACTACAATTTAAAAGAGTTTTTGAGTGAAAGAAGAAGAGCTTGTCATCACTTCTATTATATAAGTGTTAGTTATTACTAGACTTACTTATTTTGTTTTTTATTTCCTGTTGTTCATGCTTTATGCAATTTAATTTGTCCAGCAATAAACAAATTATTATTATTATTACATTCGTACCACAGCAGTTTTAATTTTAAAAGTTAATAATTACTAATTTTCTAAATAGGTTATTAAAAAAATAAACGGTACCAGGAACTGGCACATACTTTCTCACAACCACATTTAAAATACTAAACAGATTCACTGTGACTTGTAGGGTGGGGTAGGAGAGTTTTTTTTATTAAAGTTGGAGATTATAACTAATAAATATTATTATTATTATCTAGAGAGAAAACTATTCGATCGATTTCGAAAAAAATGGCGCCAAAAACGTCAATTAGGTCTATATAGAAGCACGTAAAAAGGTTTTGAAAAACAACCCGCTTTATGGCCAAAAACCCCCAAAAATCAGTTATTATTATTATTATTATTAGCTAAACGAGAATTTTTAGAAAGATGCGGGTTTTTGTATATGGTAGGGCACATTAAAGGCTACAAATAAGCCAAATTTTATCAAAATCGTTAGAGCCGTTTTTTTATAAAATATAATAACTGATATTTTGGGGGTTTTTTGGCCAAAAAGGGGGTTGTTTTTCACAAATTTTCAAAACCCTTTTTCGTGCATCTATACAGGCCTACTGGACATGTCTGGTGCAAATTTGGTTGAAATCGATCGAATAGTTTTCTCTCTAGCTTTGTATACTTTTATTAAAGTAGGAGATTAACTAATAAATATTATTATTATTATCTAGAGAGAAAAGTATTCGATCGATTTCAAACAAATTTGCACCAAACATGTCAATTAGGTCTTTATAGGTGCACGTAAAAAGGCTTTGAAAATTTTTAAAAAACAACCGCCTTTATGTCCAAAAAACCCCCAAAAATCAGTTATTATTATTATTATCAGCTAAACGATAATTTTTAGAAAGATGCGGGTTTTTGCATTTGGTAGGGCACATTAAAGGCTATAAATAAGCCAAATTTGATCAAAATCGTTAGAGCCGTTTTTTTGTAAAAAAATAATAACTGATTTTTTGGGGGTTTTTTGGCCAAAACGGGGGTTATTTTTCAAAATTGTTCAAACCCCTTTTTCGTGCATCTATACAGGCGTACTTGACATGTCTGGTGCAAATTTGGTTGAAATCGATAGAATAGTTTTCTCTCTAGCTTTGTATACATACAGACATACATACAGACAGACATTTTGTAAAAACCACTTTTTTGGACTCAGGGGTTCTCAAAACGGATATTTCCACAAAAATCTCAACTTCGATTGTTTTTGCGATTACTATACTCTCTCTATACTATAGTATAGTGAGAAAGTAAATAAACGGTACCAGGAACTGGCACATACTTTCTCACAAACACATTTAAATTACTAAACAGATTCACTGTGACTTGTAGGGTGGGGTAGGAGAGTTTTTTTTCATTAAAGTTGGAGATTAACTAATAAATATTATTATTATTATTATCTAGAGAGAAAACTATTCGATCGATTTCGAAAAAAATTGCACCAAACACGTCAATTAGGTCTTTATAGATGCACGTAAAACGGTTTTGAATTTTTTTTTAAAACAACCCTCTTTATGGCCAAAAAACCCCCAAAAATCAGTTATTATTATTATTATTAACTAAACGAGAATTTTTAGAAAGATGCGGGTTTTTGTATATGGTAGGGCACATTAAAGGCTACAAATAAGCCAAAGTTTATCAAAATCGTTAGAGCCGTTTTTTTATAAAAAAATAATAACTGATTTTTTGAGGGTATTTTGGCCAAAAAGGGGGTTGTTTTTCAAAAATTTTTAAAACCTTTTTTCGTGTATCTATACTGGCCTACTGGACATGTCTGGTGCAAATTTGGTTGAAATCGATCGAATAGTTTTCTCTCTAGCTTTGTATACTTTTAATAAAGTAGGCGATTAACTAATAAATATTATTATTATTATTAGCTAGAGAGAAAACTATTCGATCGATTTCGAACAAATTTGCACCAAACACGTCAATTAGGTCTTTATAGATGCACGTAAAAAGGTTTTGAAAAACAACCCTCTTTATGGCCAAAAAACCCCCAAAAATCAGTTATTATTATTATTATTAGCTAAACGAGGATTTTTAGAAAGATGCGGGTTTTTGTATATGGTAGGGCACATTAAAGGCTATAAATAAGCCAAATTTTATCAAAATCATTAGAGCCGTTTTTTTATAAAAAAATAATAACTGATTTTCTGGGGTTTTTTTGGGAAAAAAGGGTGTTGTTTTTCAAAATTGTTCAAAACTCTTTTTCGTGCATCTATACAGGCGAACTAGACATGTCTGGTGCAAATTTGGTTGAAATCTATCTAATAGTTTTCTCTCTAGCTTCGTATACTTTTATTAAAGTAGGCGATTGCTAATAAATATTATTATTATTAGCTAGAGAGAAAACTATTCGATCGATTTCGAACAAATTTGCACCAAACACGTCAATTAGGTCTTTATAGATGCACGTAAAAAGGTTTTGAAAAATTTTGAAAAACAACCCTCTTTATGGCCAAAAAAAACTCCAAAAATCAGTTATTATTATTATTAGCTAAACGAGAATTTTTAGAAAGATGGGGGTTTTTGTATATGGTAGGGCACATTAAAGGCTACAAATAGCCAAATTTTATCAAAATCGTTAGAGCTGTTCTTTTATATAAAAATAATAACTTATGTTTTGGGGGTTTTTTGGCCAATAAGGGGGTTGTTTTTCAAAATTGTTCAAAACCCTTTTTTGTGCATCTATACAGGCGCACTATACATGTCTGGTGCAAATTTGGTGGAAATCGATTGAATAGTTTTCTCTCTAGCTTTGTATACATACAGACATACATACATACAGACATACAGACATAAAGACATACAGACATACAGACATACATACAGACATACAGACATACAGACAGACATTTTGTAAAAACCACTTTTTTGGACTCAGGGGGTCCCAAAACGGATATTTCCACAAAAATCTCAACATCGATTTTTTGCGATCACTATACTTTCTCTATACTATAGTATAGTGAGAAAGTAAAAGGAAGGGCATTATGAGTGAAGATATACAAGCTGGTTTCTTTGGAGTTCAAACAAGGAGTTTAAATTAAAGAAAAGCACACAGCTAAGTTCATTTAGCCATACAGAAATACTTTTTTCCCAGAAAATTATAAAAGATTTCTAAGAAAATATAATTAAAAACACTTTTAAAAATTGATAGTTGCTTAAAATGTCCTTTTATGTAGGTTTGACACCGGCAGCCGAATAGTCGAGATATACACCTGTTCGACTTGACAACACTGCCGGCAGCTAAATGTACCCATACCAAACATATATGGCAGCCAAAAGGGACCTATATACACGCTGCGCCGAATAGCCGCAATCTTGCTGCTGCCAAATAGCACCAATATTGAAACATGATCTTAAAGGAGTCATAAATTAATAAAAATTTAATACAGTGATCCGTAGAAGGTCACAATCAATTTAGCAAGTTAAAACATGGATATACTCTTCTCTAAAGGGTGGCAGCCAAATAGCTTACTTTTTGACGGCCGCCAAATAGATAGGTGTATTTATATATATATATTAAGATTTGATTTATTTTTTATTTATGTACAAAATACAGTCTTTGATTTTTCATTATTTGTTCTTGTCTTTGGTGCTCTTTTTTGTCGTCTATATATAAACTTCAAACATTGAAAGGCATTCGCCATGCTTTTGCATGAGCTAATGTTTTCAAAATTTCCCTAAAGTCTAAGTTTTTTGCAGTGTCATTTTCTATTGCTAGAATGTCGAGAGAGTTCATCCTTTCCTGTGCCTTTGTAGAGCGCAAATAAGTTTGTATAAGCTTAAGCTTACTAAAGTTTCGTTCGGCACTAACAACTTTCACTGGTATTGTTACACTCTTAATGCGACCCACAAGTCTGTAAACAAATCTTTACTGTTTGTATTGTTGACCATACACAAGACTACTTTTGGTGTGACTTTGTTCTTTCCATGATCCAAAATCGAACTTGCATGTAAAAGTTCATGATACAGTTCAATGCCGTTAATACCAGACACTTTGGTTGTTTTGTCAGACATTTTGGTTGTTTTGTCAGACACTTTGGTTGTTTTGTCAGTTAAATGTCGTTCAAGGTCCAAACAACTTTGTTTTAGAGTTTCTTTTCCTGGAAGTTGAGCAACATTACCGAAAAATCACCACACTTGTCGGTGTTTATTCAACGCAGTTGACCTCTTCTTAAGTGAGTTCAAAACGTTATCCACTAATGGATAAAAAACTTCTCTCATAAAAGTTCCTTCAGGTGACGATTGCACTTCCTCAGAAGACTCATACGAAACAACGCGTTTTCGTTTACGAATTCTTTTCTCAGGAAAAACACGTTCAATACCAAATGAAGTAGATATTTTTTTCTGTTTACATCGATCTTTGCATATAAGGTTCAGTTGTCAATAATATCTTGACAATGATAGTGTTTCGACAATGTCGAAAATATGTTATTTAAAAGAAACACACCTTCAAAAACTCGGTACCGAGGTCGTCACTACTCATGTTTATTTTATAAGTAAACGATCGAGCGAATTGTTTAGCTGTCGAGTGCTCGTCGTGTATTAAATCAGTATAGTGTAGGGGGGAGTGGGAATATGCGCTTCGTGTATTCTCGATTCGCGTCGGATAAACTTGGTCCTGTCGGCCGGGCATCTTGAAGAAGATACTCGGCCGATATGAATTTACTTTTCCGGGGAGTTTTGAGAAAGTAGAGAGGGTCTTACGAAGGGTCGCTTTCTGGAGAGAATTCTCTCTTGAAATGACATAGTTTTGGCGTTAGCATGAAGAAAATATTTTTTTACCCACGGCGGCGCCCCCCCCCCCCTATCGCGGCGCCTGAGGCGATTGCCTCGGTCGCCCCACCCACACGAGGGCTCTGACTGCCACTACTGGTAGAACCTTGGTTACAACCTCTACAATGACATGTTGATGTGATTGTCCACCATAGTAGTAGTTCATCATACGTAGTAGCATTTAACTTTTTAATTTTTAGCAATACAAACAGGAAGAGTTTTCTTATTATTGACAATCGATAAATAAATTCAGATGTTAAAATTTAAAAAAAATACCCAACGTCGCCATAGAAGTTTTCACTTCAAAAATAATAAACGGAGAATTAACTTAGCGGTAATTTATCTAATTTTACCAACAACATTTTTTGTATTTTGTAACTAAATAAATAAAGACCTGGACGGGACGGGACGTGACGAGTGTGTATAGTCACCCTACCTAAAATGACGTGAGTGGACGGGACGTGACGTGACGGGTGTGTATAGCCACCCTACCTAAAATGACGCGAGTGGACGGGACGTGACGTGACGTGACGTGACGGGTGTGTATCCACCCTACCAAAAATGACGTGAGTGGACGGGACGTGACGTGACGAGACGGGTGTGTATAGCCACCCTACCTAAAATGACGTGAGTGGGCTGGATGGGAAGTGACGTGACGGGTGTGTATAGCCGCACCTTAAGTCTGCCGCCTCGGCTCGCCAAGCCCAAATGCCAGCTTACGTTTGACTAGCTATAACTATAGAAAACGTAGCCTACTTAAATGGATTCTACGTGCAGAGGATTTGTTTACAAAATTCGAAACAGAACATTGTAAGTGATGAGTGCTAATAAATCAAAAGCATTCGCAAACATTTGTTTATTTATTTTCATAATATAAGAAAGTAATTATGAAATTACACATTAAAAAAAAATTAAACATTATTTTCTTTACTTTAGTACCGGTATAAGGCAGTGTAATATTGATTTCCTTAGAATATATTATTTATTTCCTACCATAAATATAAAAGGAGCAATGACATCAGAAGTTTTGTTCCGATAAGGTCCATAGAAAACCCAAAGTCAATTTCGAATTAAAACCTTTTTTAAATTAAGTTAAAATCTAGCTCCAGATTTCAGCCCCCCCCCCCCCAACCTAAGTCAAACTAAATCAATTGTTTGTTTGGTAACATATACAAAGATATTTTAATTTGTATTTGTAAAGCGATTTTTTAAAATGGTAAAATTAAGGTAAACTTTTAATATTATTGATTTCTTTAAAAAACAAATTTTAAAAATTAAACTAAACAACAATTTTGCCGTACTTTTACCTATAGTTTAATTATTACATTTTATTTTGTCTTTAATTAAAATATAGAGTTTTTAAACATGGAAATAATGTTTGTGGTTTAACTTGGCAAGTTTAAAATAAAAGAACCATAAAAACAAAATTATAAAATTTAATACCGTAATTTGTTTGTTTGTTAACCCTAGTAGGACCAGGGGGGCCTGCCAGGCCCATACATAACTATTTTGCATTTTTTGTGTATTATAAATAGTTCAAAAAAATTTTAAAAATTGATATTGTCTATTTGTTGATAACCTTGAGGCTTTGATAAAAAAAAAAATTTACTTCTTATGATATTTTAAATCATGAAAAAACAGTAAGGGTCTGACAGACAGGCCTCCCCCCCCCCTTGGTACTTCCTGAAACCTGATCTAGATTTTTTTTGATTACGGTTTCATAAATTTTTAAGCGTAATCATATTAGTTTTCAAATAAAAGTTATCTAAAAGCATTTGTTATAGTCCCTGACAATATTTTATGTTATATTTTACCAACTGTTGGTACGGTAACACTGGTGATGAAACATACATTGTTTGCTTTGTTAGCTGTTTTGTTTTAGAATAGAGTTAGTGAGTCATCTGTGAGTTACATGTTACATAGGCCTACTTAGTTTGTGGTTGATAACATATCAGTAAACTGTAGCTAAAATTAGGTTTTAAAAGTAATATTTTATGTTTATATATCAATAAAGTTAGTTACTGTATTGTTGTGTATATGAATCTTTAGTATTACTATCTAATGACTTGACAATTTATTCCAGTGCTTTTATTTGAGGTTATATTTGTTTTTAGTTCATTACTAGTCAAAAATGGATAATCTGAGAGAACATGAAAGTGAAATAGATCGTATTTTTGATGAAGAATCCGATTTAGAAGGTATCATTTTTGAAAGTGAAGAAGATGTAAATGAATCAGAAGATAATGTTTTTGATTTGAGTTTGGAAAACATTAGTAAAATCAATGAATGCGAGGATAGAGATATGGAACTGGTTCTTTTCCAGCTAGGACTGTCCCTCATTCAATAGGTAATACCTATGCATGTAAAAGTAAAGATGCAAGAGAATATGTAAGCTATCCACAACGCTTTCACCGAAGGCGAACCCAAAATATTGTTCGCGAAAAGCCAGGTGTAAAACTAGATGGTAGGGGTAATATTTTCTCCAAATTTTTTACTCCACAAATTGTAAGAAGTATTGTTACACACTCAAATAATGAAGCTGGCAGAAAGGAAATTGAACATACTGATAGCACTGAAATGTTAGCCTACATTGGTCTAATTATACTAATGGGTGCAAACAAAGACAGCAAAGTTGATTACCATGAATTATGGTCAACGTTATATGGGCGACCAGTTTATACTGCAGTCATGGGTCGAAATAGATTTAGAGAGATCAGTGAAATATTGCAATTTGACAATAAAAACATCCATGTAGAGCGAAGAGCTATGGATAAGTTTGCCCCAATTAGAGACAGTTTTTATGAAATCAACTCTTTGTTTCCCAACTTATTTTCGGCTGGAGCAAACACAACCGTAGATGAAATGCTTTCTTTGTTTCAGGATCGCTGCCCTTTCAAGATTTGTATGAAAGAAAAGTCAGGCAAATATGGGATTTTAATTTGTATGCTTTGTGATGCTGAAAGCAGGTATGTGTTGAACACGGAAGTATAAAGTTGGGGAACTGATATTGAGAAAGGTCCTAAAGCATTTGTCTGCCGTCTAGTTGCACCTATTGCCAATTCTGGTAGAAATGTTACCACTGACAGGTTTTATACATCTGTATACCTTGCTGAAACTCTATACTACGACTTCAAACTAACTCTTGTTGGCACTATGCAGACAAATAGAAAAAAATCCCTGATGCTTTGAAAGATGTAGCTGATAGACCTCTTCATTCGTCTATGTTTGCATTTACAGATAGTCGTCCAGCCCAGCCACCAGTAACACTAGTATCGTATATTGTCAAAGAAAAACCTAAGCATAATCTTATTATGTTGTCGACTCAACATGAGGATGATAAAGTAAGTGATAATGAGAAAAACAAGCCTGATGTTGTGCTATTTTACAATAGTACAAAAGGAGGCGTTGATTCTGTCGACCAAATGGCACGTAACTATTCTGTCAAAAGAGGCACCAGAAGGTGGCCTGTAACTGTATTTTTTACAATCGTTGACATTGTGTGCATAAATTCATTCACCTTATTCATTGGAAACTATCCACAGTGGAAAAATAATGAAAACAATCAAAGACTTTTGTTTCTACGACAACTTGCACTTGAACTAATGAAACCTCAAGTAGAAAAAAGAGGCAATAACATCTCTGGCCTAAGCAAAACAGTAGTTAGTGCCATGGAATCGGTTCTTGAAAAGAAGCTAGAGTACAGAGCAGCTCATATACCTGTACCGAATCCTCATGAAATGAAACGAGGAAGATTTGTGTTCGTGAGGCGACATCAAAACAAATGAAGTACGACAAATTTGGAAAATCAAAAGTATACTGCTCCAAGTGTCACAGACATGACTGTGGACAACACAGCATGAAGACAATAGTGTGTAAAAGATGTGAAGAGGCATTAAGTAGTGATTCTGAGTAAACTCAAATTTATGATTTAAGATCATCATATATCTTGTTAGCCTAAGCTTTAAGGCCTATGAAAAAACTAATATCTGTGCTTTATGTTTTGATTTAGCTCTATTACTTATTATTTAATGGCGTGAAGCATATACTAACTGTAAAATAAAGTTTGTATTCAGTTTAATGTGGTATTTTAAATATGGGCCTCTGAGGCCCCTCTCTTGGTCCTCCATGAAATAATCTAACCCTTGGTCCTACTAGGGTTAACATAGGCACAAAAACACGATATTTGAAATTTTACTTGTAAAGATTTTTTAAATAGTAAAATCAAACTTTTAATATTATTGATTTCTTTGGAAAAAAATTTTAAAAACTACTATTCAACAATTTTGACGCTCTTTTACCTAAAGTTTAATGAAAACATTTTATTTTGTCCTTAATTAAACTATAGCATTTTAAAACATGAAATAATATTTGTGATTTCATTTGGCATGTTTAAAATAAAGGAACTGTTAGAAAAAATTATGAAATTTAATACTTTGTTTGTTTGGTAACATAGGCATAAGATAGTTAACATTTTTATTTATAAAGAGGTTTTTTTTAATGGTAAAATCAAAGCAAACTTTTAATAATATATTTTTTAGAAAATAATTTGAGCAATTACACTAAACAACAGTTTCGTTATAATATGTTATTCTGTCCTTAATAGACTTGATTAGAAATTGTGCTTGTTTAGGTACACAACCTATTAGGCTAAGCCAGATAACAAGTAAACAACCTAAACGATCTTGGTTCGATAAAGATTGTAGACAATCTAGAGATAATAATATAGAGTTGACAGACATTTCTATGGACCTTAGGACAACTTTGAATCGTTTAATAGACTTGATCAGAAATTGTGCTTGTTTAGGTAGAGAACTAAAAGGCTAAAGCAGATATCCAGTAAACAATCTGAACAATCTTGGTTTGTTAAAGATTGTAAACAATCTAGAGATAATATAGAGTTATCAGACATTTCTATGGACCTTAGGACAACTTTGAATCGTTTAATAGACTTGATTAGAAATTGT
>JAGFPH010014749.1:7236-19195 GCA_018207615.1 Philaenus spumarius | reverse complement strand
ACTTTCTTAGCGAGCACCTACGGCCCTAGGGGAAGCTACATACCAAATTTAATTCCAGTCCGTTCGATGGTTTTAGAGAAATCGTGATTTTGTAACTTTGACCCAGCCCCCCAAACCCCTCTAAAATTTCGAAGTTTTTGAAACCCTTTCTTAGCGAGCATCCATGGCCCTAGAGGAAGCTACATACCAAATTTCATTACAATCCGTTCGGTAGGTTTTGATAAATCGTGATTTAGTAACTTTGACCCCCCCAAAACCCCCCCCCTAAACTTTCGAATTTTCGGAAACCCTTCTTAGTGCGCGTCTAGAGCCTATAAAGAGTATTAGTGCCAAATTTCATGTTTGTAGGCCTCGTGGTTTTGGAGAAACTGTGATGAGTCAATGGTATTTGGCTTTTATAGATTAAAAATCCATTGTTTTCGACCTCAAAGCTGTGCTGAGGGTGGTGCCACAGCTGAAAGATTGAAATTGTTTTGACTCTGTCCTCGTTTTTCCGAATTTCTAGCATCAAAGAGTGGTTTGACAAACAAACATTCAGTCCGATAAAGTTCAGTAAATTTAAAACCATTAAAACCAAAAATCTTCTTCCCCAGAATAATACTTTTTGGGCAATTCAAATTTCGAGCGATTTTTCGAAATTTTCTGTTTTTGCTATTAATATGCGATTTTTTACCGTGAAGCAATGGATCTTCGGCAAAGTCGATGAAGACTGACACTTCAAGATATGAATGAGACGAAACAGAACTCGTAAATGTTTCACGGAAGGCACACATCTCGAGCATACCCTTCCTTTCGCCCCCCTCCACTGTCAAAGAAATTTGAATGGCTCAAATTGATTTCCGTTTCAAATTTACTATTCTTAAGAAAAAAAGGACTGAATCATTTTTTTGTCAAGCCAGTCCTTTGAGCTGAATATTCATTCACGAAAACTAGGACAAGGTCGAAAATTACGCAATTTTTCCTTGCCCACGGCTTGAATGCGAGGATGAAAACTTGGGATTTTTAAAAGTGCTCCTATACAAAACACAGGGTGTCTAGTGAAATTCCCTGACATTTGCCTGACTAAATAACTTTTTCCCTGACCAATTTTAGAAAAAAGCACAAACAAAACCATGCTAATTTAATTTTAGTAAATCGATCAAATTATATTGGTGAGCAAATACATTTTTAGGGAATTAATTAAATATTTAATTAAACACGGTAATACTATAACAGTTCAATATTTAATAATATCTATGTTACTGTACCAACCACCAGCAGTTGCAAATTACGCATTTATGACTACAAATATCGAATTACTCAAATTATATTATTACACTAGCTGACCCGTACGGCGTTGCCCGTGGTAGTTGGTATTTTCAGTCTTTTTAACGTAATTGTATTCTTTTTAAGTGTTCAGTCAGTGAGTGGTATTTGGCTTTTATATATATAGATCTTAAATAATAAAAGCACTATTGTCATAATAATAAAAGATCTGAAATTATGATTTTAGTAACTTTGATCCCCCCAAACCCCTCCTAAAATTTCGAAATTTTTCATACCCTTTCTTATTAAGCACCTATGGCCCTAGAGGAAGCTACATACCAAATTTCATTCCAATCCATTCGGTAGTTTTGAAGAAATCGTTTTTTAACAACTTTGATTCCCCCAAACCCCCTAAAATTTAGATTTTTTTCAAACCCTTTCTTAGTGAGCACCTATGGCCCTAGAGGAAGCTACATACTAAATTTCATTCCAATCCGTTCGGTAGTTTTTGAGAAATCGTGATGAGTGAGTCAGTGGGTTTTGGCTTTTATATATATAGATTACAACAAAAGAAATAACTACAGTAATTGGTTTTTGTAATCGAGCTACCAGTACAGATTTGCATTGAATATTTAATTAATTGATACGAAGATACTCAAATTCGAAAATATTTAATAATAAAACTAACATTTTTAGAAATAGAACGTTAGAGAGAGGTTTCAAAGTCATATCACGGCAAGTGCATTGGAACAAGCTGCCACAATCACAAGCTTAACTTGCCGATAATTGTTTTTACGTATCAGAATACATAGTTTTCTTATTAATTAATTTATAAGTTCATTTTATCTTTAATGTTTATTTTATCAATTAAATAAACGGTATCAGTTAACTGACACAAACTTTCTCTCAACTTACTGTAGTCAAAATAATATTGTTTTTAATCATTTTATTTACTACTTTTTAAAACAAAACAAAAAAATAATATTCTACCTACGTCAATCGTATAAGAAAGTTATTGTCCCAGGCGGGATTCGATCGCGCGACCTTTGAATTACTGGCCGTCCTCGCTACCGTTGTGCTCCCCCGTGCGGCCGTTGCCGTGATGCTAGATTGACAACATAAACTTGTTTATTTTTTAACATTTCCCCATAATTATGAAACGCCGAAGTTTTAATAAAAGCGGGTGGTGTCATTTTGTTTTTCATCTTAAGCACTATAAATACTGAAAATTTGATCAAAATCGTTAGAGCCGTTTTTGAGAAATTTGCATTTTTGTCGTTTTTTATTGGTTTTTAGGGGTAAATTACCCTTAAAAATTAAAAATTCCAAAAAATGAAAAAAACGCCTGGAGATATTAGGGTTTAGTACCTACATACCAAATTTCATGAAAATCGCACCAATAGTGTCCCCTCTGGTCGTGTATACATACTGACACACTGACAGACAGACACCACGTTAAAAACACTTTTTTGGGTTCAGGGAGCACCAAAACAAAAAATTCCACTAAAAATATTTTTGGGTTCAGGGAGCACCAACACAGATAATTGCACTAAACAATTTTTTGGGGTTCTGGGAGCACCAAAACAGATAATTCAACTGAAAATTCAAATTCGAACATTTTTACGAAAACAATACTTTCTCCATATACTACGTATAGGGTGGAGAAAGTAAAATTGTATTAATCTATGATTTTAAATAGTTATTTTTAACTATTTTCCTTAGAAATGTTATTTTCCCCTGACCTTAACCTAAATTCCCTGATTTTTCCAGAAAGGTAAAATTCCCTGACTTTTGAAGGTTTTCCCTATTTTCCCTGTTGCTAGACACCCTGAAAACACTAAAAAATCAGAACTATCCGAGCTTTTGCATCTATACCCGCTTTTGGGTCACGGATTGACTGGATTAAAGAGCCTTTTGAGCATTTGCCGGAACGGCTCCAAGAGGTTCAGACCGGATTGGCATCTTTTCGTCTTTATAGCGGCTTTAAAGACTGGGGTCGGATCCGTGTTACCTCAAGACTACAGGGTGCATTTAATCAATAATAGGTTGTACTAAATTAAATAATTCGACCACGCAGCTGAACCGCTGACGTGAGTTGAGCAAATTCCCAAAATTAAGTTTATAGGCCTATGTTGTAGGGTTTCAACCAACAATTTGGGATATAGGTCTATTCACGACGGTGCTGAATAGCTGCAAAATGGTTCGCACGCCAACCCCCGCATTGGGAGTATCCTTAATACACAATGCATTGCGTGTTTTGCACGCCAACCCCACGGTAGAATCAACCACATGGCTTTGAACCGGGTACTTTACGGGATTTTACGTTTTGATCGATTTTGGGGGAACCAAGCGAGCTATAAACTTCAAGTAAAAAAAACAAGATGTGCAGAATAACATCCTAGATTTATATTTGTCGAAAAAACTCAAAAACTAATTCATTCTCGTAGGAAAAATCCAAAAAAAATAGTTACTTCCGGTCAAAAAACGTGCTTCCGATTGTTGGATTTTTTGGCTAAAGAACTCGTCCGAGCGACGTAGACAACCAACATGTGTACCAAATTTGAACCAAATCGGACTTAAAATGCGGCCGATAGAGTGTGAAAATGAGCTATTGCAGTGGCCCTTATGGTAAGACCATTTGTCGGGAGTAGCAAATGAGCACCGATCGTGGTCCCCAGAACACGTTTTTTAATGGGGTATGATTTTTAACGACATGCCAAAACGTGTTCTGGGGACCATGATCGGTGCTCATTTGCTACTCCCTACCTTGGGTCTTACCATAAGAGCCACTGCAATAGCTCATTTTTCCTATGGAAATTCGCTAATAACCGAGTCGAACTTTTGGACAAACAACACAAATCCCTTATAGGGCCCTAAGACGATCAACTTGGTCGCCAACCTTGTTGCCAACATGCCATGTTGCTGGTCTGTGGTCAGGTTGGTAGTTGATATTCCATGTTGTCGACAATGTTGAGGTGAGGTCAAATAGGTTTGTTTAGTGGGCGGTGCTAAATATAACGTCTATATAATAATGTTGGCAACTTGGTTGACAACATCTCGTGTCGTCTGTTGCGTCGACCGACAACATGGTGACAACAAGGTTGGCGACCAAGTTTATCCTCTGTGGGCCCTCTATTAAGGGGCCCACAGACGATCAACTCGGTCACCAATCTTGTTATCAAATGTTGATTGTTGACGACAATGTTGAACGTCTGTGGGCAGGTTGGTGGTTGATATTCCATGTTGTCGACAATGTTGAGGTAAGATCAAATACGTTTGATATTTGGTGGGCGGAGTCAAATATATCATCAATATAATTATGATGACAATTTGGTTGTCAACATCTCATGTCGTCTGTTGCATCAACCGTCAACATGGTTGACAACAAGGTTGGCGACCAAGTTGATCGTCTGTGGGCCCTACAATGCAATTTGATAGGTTCGTGAATAAACATTACTTTTTCACCTGACTGAGATTTGAATAAAACGATGAGTCAAATTACAATTATTAGCGAATTTCCATAGGAAAAATGAGCTATTGCAGTGGCCCTTATGGTAAGACCCAAGGTCGGGAGTAGCAAATGAACACCGATCATGGTCCGCAGAACACGTTTTGAGGTGTCATTAAAAATCATATATATATGTTGGTGTTCACACTCTAGCGGCCGCATTTTAAGTCCGATTTGGTCCAAATTTGGTACACATGTTGGTTGTCTACGTCGCTCGGACGAGTTCGTTAGCCAAAAAAATCCAACAATCGGAAGCACGTTTTTTTACCGGAAGTAACTATTTTATGAGATTTTTCTACGAGAATTAATTTGTTTTAGAGTTATTTCTAAAAATATCACTGTGTTATTCTGCACATTTTGTTTTTTTACGCGACCTTATAGCTCGCTTGGTTCCCCCCAAAATCGATCAAAACGTAAAATACCATAGAAGTACCTGGTTCAAGGCCATGTGGTGGATTCTACCGTGGGGTTGGCGTGAAGCACGCAATGCGTTGTGTATTGAAGAGACTGCCAATACGGGGGTTGGCGTGCGAAGCACGCAATACTTTGTGTACTGAATATACTCCCAATATGCGGAATGGCGTGCGAACCACTTTGCAGCTATTCAGCACCGTCGTGAATAGACCTATTTCCCAAATTGTTGGTTGAAACCCTAAAACACAGGCCTATTAACTTACTTTTTGAAGTTTGCCCAACTCACGTCAGCGGTTCAGCTGCGTGTTCGAATTATTTTACATTTCGTGTGGTTTCCCCAATGTTGTAAAGTCCACAACAAAACCAACTGATGTTTCGATACGGCGACAATTCACATGTTTACCTTCTTGGTTTCCTACAGTGACGAATACGTCCTTGGAAACAATAACAAACCCGTACACCTTGCATTGTAGCCGCCTGTGTTGTGGAAAACATACAAAACAATACAATCACAACAATAAGTGATAGTCAAGGTCGCTGATAACAAGTAAACGCATGCGCACATCCTAAACAGCTGATTGTGAACATAAAGTGCCGGCGAAAAGTAACGAGTTGTTATGCGGTTGGAAAACACTAAACTATGAATTAAATTGCTATTAAAATGTATAATCTGCTTGTTAATAGCTAAGAGGAAATCATAAACAGTAACCACTGTATACAGGGACTACAGGGTGTCCGAACTCTCTGGTACCCTTTTGTGGATTTGTTTCTGGGAACGAAACAAACATATTTCACAATATAAACATGCTGTCAGTCTATACGTGTTTTTTACACAATGATTAATATCTAAAGAACGGTTTGACCGATTGAGTTCAAACTTGAAATTATCCCTAACAATGATCTAGCTTAAGTAAAATAAGCTATTATATCCAACCATGCGTTAAAAAATGTCGACTGTTTGAAAACTTCAAACCTGAATTACCCAAAAACCGTACATTTTAACAAAAAAGTCAAAATATTTTAATTGCAGCCCTTTCAATTCCTTATCGGATGGTGTAGTTGTCAAAACAAACGGATGAAGGGTAATAGTTAAGTTATGTCTAAATAATTGGTTTGTTCAACCCGTCATTCCATACCAACAAGGTAAACATAAGAAATTGGTGTGTGCGTAAGCTGTTATTATCCATAACTTGCCTATTATCCTTCATTAACCCATGTTTATATTTTGAAATAGGCCTATGTTTGTCTCGATCCCAGGAACAGAGAGTTCGGGGACATCCTGTATATGTACTAGAGAGCTACGATGCCTGCTCGCTTCGCTCACCAACCCCCAAGAAGAAGCAAATTCAATCAGATAATTGTATATATTTTCACGGATTCATATCCGACACGATTCATTAATACAAAAACATTGTATCGGGGTAGAGTTGTGGGGGTAGCGGTGACCTTGATCCTGACGTGGTGGGGTTAGAGTTTTTGCGCGAGTGGCAGGTTTTTTTTTTTATATAATAGAAAGAAAATGTTGTTATAAACAATGCTTTTCCTGGGAATTTAAAGAAGTCAGCCTACTGTAGTTCAAAGGTAAACAGTATTAAATATATATTTTGACTTACAGTCTCTACAATATTCAATTTGCTGTCGTATACGACGGCCGTTTCAGCTATTCAACCATTTTCAAGTATTTTTTGAAATACTTCGCACGCCAACCCCCGTATTGGGAGTATCTTCAATACAATATGCATTACGTGCTTCGCAAGCCAAACCCACGGTAGTTTACATCACATGGCTTTGAACCGGGTACTTCTATGGTATTTTACGTTTTCGTCGATTTTGGGGGGAACCAAGCGAGCTATAAGGTCGCGTAAACAACCGAAATGTGCAGAATAACATCCTACATTTATATTCGTAGAAACAACTCTAAACAAAAATCATTATCGTAGGAAAAATCTTCAAAAAATAGTTAATTTCGGGTGAAAAAACGTGCTTCCGGTTGTTGGATTGTTTAGGCCAACGAACTCGTCCGAGCGACGTAGACAAACAACATGTGTACTAAATTTGAACCAAATCGGCCGGTAGAGTGCGAACACATATATACATATATGTATGATTTCTAATGACACCCCCAAAACGTGTTCTGGGGACCATGATCGATGCTCATTTACTACTCCCGACCTTGGTTCTTACCATAAGGGCCAATGCAATAGCTCATTTTTTCTATGGAAATTCGCTAATAAATATTTAAAATATTGTCAAGGACAAACAGTGTTGGCTCATTAATGTATTACCTCAAGTAAATGTGTATTTAGTTCTTTTATTTCATATGTTCTGACAATAATATGTTCAAAATAAAGATATGTATAGTCATATTAAATTTTGTGTGTGAAATTATCCTATATTTCCATTCAATAACCCACTTCAGCTTCAAATTCCGATTGTACTACTTGTATTAACCACATATGGTGGTGGTATGGGGGAAGGCGTGACCTCACATCAGTGTTCAAAGGGGGGGGGGGCACAGAGCCTGAAAGGTTGAGAACCCCTGTGATAAACAATACCAGAGTGGGGTCACTGATTGGGGGGGATTGAGATTATTTCTATTTTGTTGATTAAACCGCCCTACACTTGATTCCACGTTCACCGTGCAGTACGGAGCGCCCATATTATCCAAACGGCGATGTCCAAAAACATCAACTCCCGCGCAATGCTCGGACAGTTGACGCAACCCGCATGACAATAAACGTGATGTTCCCAGTAATGGTAGTAGCACGACTATCTCCCGTACTGCACGGTGTAAGTGAAATTGAGTTAGGTAGGTACTCTGAAAAAAATTGTGTTTGCAATTTCCGTGCAGTCCGCAATTATACTGGAAACACCTTCTTGGAAAATTTAAACAAAAAAGGATAAAATTAATTAACCTGCAAGGCTGTGACACACGAACGAAGACAAAACGCAATTCTAAAAAGATCTTTGAAGGAAGAGGAATCAAAATAAAGAATGACTCGACCAAAGCGAGGTCAGGCTTAGTTGCCTTGCTTGTACTTATACGGAATGAAATCCATTCACACGGAAGTTCCGACACAGAAATATACTCTTAACTTTATTTGAAGTTTAAAACAAACGGAAATTGTAATAACGGTTACTGGTGGTTAGTTTGAGGAAGTACACATGGGTAACCTTCGGTGGGAACAGAGTTTGGCAGGTCTATAAACATTAAAATGCTTGCAGAGTGTATGTTTTAGGCCTCGTTTCCATTAAACATTTTCTTACCCTTCGACAGACGCAGATGCTCTTTGTTCCGTACTTCAACTGGTCAACGACAGCTAACGTTTAGTTCAAGGATCGTTTTGTACATCAACAATAATATTTAATAAGTCGTACTGTGCAGGGCGTCCCCGAACTCTCTGGTCCGCTCATCGGCGGATCCAGGGGGGGCTGTGGGGGCTGCAGTCCCCTCCTTTCGGTTATTATATTTTTGTTTTGTTTAATCGTCTAAGTGGCAGACTGCTCAATTGAGTAGTCTCGGACAACACAATTTGTAGCGAATATTTCACCCACTAAATATTATCCACTTTTTAAAGGCACATCACCGTTAGACAGTCTTGTTTTGAGAAGAAGGTAAGGACACAATTGGATTCGTCAAGATTTGAACTTTATACCATGATCTTCTAATTATTCTTCACTCTTATAGTTTCTTAGGTATGAAGTTTTCTGTAAACCCTTGCAATTGGACAGTTTTCAACCAATGAGAAAACACATTTTGCAATAGATGTATTTATTACAAATCAATATATTTGTAATATGGTTTTTATATCGATTTGAAGTGTAAGTTCTATATCTTCGTTTAATATAAGGGAAACCTGGTTTAGTATTCCGAGGCTATTCAGGTATTTCCGTGAAATATGTACAACGCCATAGGCGTGTTAGCCGTTACCTTTTCCCGTCTGGCTGGAACTGTATACTATACGTTTGTGAGAGTTTTGTTTAGTTGTTCTAATTTAGTGAAACAAAGTAAAATAAGTTTTTTTTTTTAAGCTATTTAAAATTTTCAAGTATACAGTTCAATTCTATGATTTATTCTCTACAATTTGTTCTAATATAAATTTAATTTTTTGTAAAGTAATCCTTAATTCCTATTCAAAATGGGTGCTCTTGAAATAGTTTAAAAATACATTTTCAAACATTGTATTCCAACAAATTATTCTATACCTCTCGGTATAGAAAACAGCCCCCTCCTTGAAAACCGGCTGGATCCGCCCATGAGTCCGATTGTGTAGATTTGTTTCTGGGATCGAGACAAACATACTTCACAATATAAACATGGGTCGACATTGCTTTTTCCTCTGTCTGTCTGTATGTGTTTACAGTATTTACAAAGTAATTCATAACTAGAGAACTGTAATTGTCAAAACAATCGGATAATAGTTATGTGTAATACTAGGTTTGTTCAACCCGGCATCCTATACCAACACAGTAAACACAACATTATTGCATGAACATATGCTATTATTATCTTAAGGCCTGTATTACACTATCAAAGTTCTTTGTCAAAGATCATTGATCAAAGGTTCTCTCTTAGAGAACCTGTGACAAATAAATTTGACGTGTGCCAACTTTGATAAAAGATTGCATATTACACTATCAAATATTGACTCAAAGAAATTTTGCCTATAAGTTTGACCGATTGACTTAAAACTTGGCATGAAGTTTAACATAACAATGGTCTATTTTAAAACTAACAACTATTTTATCCAATAATGCGTTTAAAAATGGCGGCTGTTTAAAAATTTCAAACTTGATTTAGCCAAAAACCGTACGTTTTAACAAACAATTTCAAGGCACGTTGTTTAGCCCTTTTAATTCCCTATCGGATGGTGTAACTGTCAATCGGATGAAGGATAATATTTAAGTTATGTCTGACAATTGGTTTGTTCAACCCGGCATCCTATACCAACACGGTAAACAACAAATTGGTGTGTACGTATGCCGCCGTTATTATCCGTAACTTAACTGTTATGCTTCATTTGATTATTTTGAAAAATACACCATCTGATAGAGAATTAAAAGGGCTAAAAAGCCCTTGATACTTTTTGTTAAAATATACGGTTTTGGGGAAATACAGGTTTGAAATTTTTAAACAACCGCCATTTTGAAATGCATGATAGGGTATAATCGTTTATTTTTCTGACAATAGATCATTGTCACTTTTAAAATTTGTCCCCCAAAAAATAGTTGTTTAAAAAAAGTGAAAACTTTTACATAGTTTCATGTAAATACAATTTTCTGCTAAATTTTTATATTTTGAATTTATCAACAATTCTTTTTGCATTTCGCAAAAGCACTGCTTTTGTAACTTGTATTTACACAAAAATAATTGTCCCGTTTGGAACTCAAAAAACAAACTGGAGAAAAATTTTCAAAAATACTTTGTCAACATTGAAACGTTCTCTGTACTTTTCTGAACAATAAATTGTATTATCTATACTAATATTCAAGAGGTAATATCTATAATATTATAAAGAGGTAAAATTTGTTTGTTTCATTGTATGTAGTGAGTAATCTAGCTGGAACTACTGAACCGTTTGAAAAATCGTTTTGTTTCACTAATAAAAAGCTACACTATCCCTGAGTAAGATAGGCTATAATTCATTTTGAAAAAAAAAATTTATTTTAATATTTGTAAATTAAGTCGTAAAAAATCTTAGGTTAGGTCTAGACTGATGAACCATCACATGTATTTACATTTATTACCACAGCCACCAATTGAATAAAATAACAGATAAAACAGCCGTTTGCTCTAATATTTCCATTAACAGATGGTTTCAAACTTTGAAGCAATTATTTGTATTTCTAACTTTTAGGTTAGGTTTTTATCAAAGTGTAGACCCGAGCCTTGCTGGTTCTTTTACCCTTTATTTTAACTGCTGTTATAAAATATACAAAATAATTTGATTTGAACATTTAACATAATTTACCTTCTTAGCTTTGGGGTTGTTATTAATCCTACACCTTCATTATAAAGAAAACATAACATGATTACGTGTATAGAAGGTTCCAACGGCGTACGGAGCACGCAGGAGTTTCCCCTAGTAATGTATACTTTACTTGAACGGAATACATTCTGTAGATTTTTAAATGATAATATGCGCAAGTAGTAAAAGCAACCCTACCAGCTGAGTGGCTTCTATGTACTACCACATGTAGGGTTTTTACTAGTTTAGTAAAGTAAGATAGTGTATGAAATTTCTTAATCAAATCACTGTCGTTTTTCTTCCGATAAAGAAGATAAACGAAATAACGTATAGAAAATGATGCCCTTCTCTAATTACCTAATTATCTAGTCAGAAAATATTGTAACTTGTTACAGATCTGCTCGGAGGTCGACGGCTTCATCCCTGGCATTATGTATGTTAAGACTCCTGGCGAGATCTATTTCTCTCTGCGAAGACAAAGTTTAACTACAGCTTCTCTAACTCCTCAGCAACGAGACCGCCTAAATAACTACAACGAAGACAACCACAGTTAAGTTGTATGTACTTGAAGGTAAGGTAACCAAGCAGATTATTGCTTCTCGATGATAGGAATTTCACGTGAAATGTCGACACAAACAATTTGCTATCCTTGACTTTTATGGGAACAGCATTTCTAAAATAGCTGGACTGAATATAACCTGGTCTTTTCCTACCGATGAAATGTTGGTGCGACGTCCTGACTCACTGACTGATTCGTAATCAACGTACAGCCAAAGATAATATTATAACTAGAGCCTTAAAATTTGTAAGATACAAGTGCGCT
>JAGFPH010014748.1:0-22785 GCA_018207615.1 Philaenus spumarius | reverse complement strand
ATATTAAATTAGGAGAATGAAACATAACATAATATTAAATTAAAACACGAGAATAGAATATTAAATTAGGAGACTGAAACATAACATAATGTTAAATTAAAACATGAGAATATATTATTAAATTAGGAGAAAAACATAACATAATGTTAGGAATATAATATTAAAGAGAATAGAATATTAAATTAGGAGAATGAAACAGAACCCAATATTATGAATATTATTTCCAATATCAAATAGGAATATGAAATATAAATAATATATATAATATTAAATAGAATGGAATATTAAATTAGGAGAATGAAACAGAACACAATATTATGAATAGTATATGAAATAGGAATATGAAATATAAATAATATATGTATAATATTAATGAGAATAGAATATTAAAAAAGAGGAAATAAAATATAACATAATATTAAAGTATGAGAATGGAATATTAAAATAGGAGAAGACATTAACATAATATTAATGATTAGAATGAAACTGTAATCTTCAAGTATGAGAATATAAAATTAAAATAGGCGAATAAAACATAACACATTGTTAAGGCATGATAATAGAATATTAAAATAGGAAAATAAACATAACATAATATTAAATTATGAGAATTGAATGTTAAAACAGGAGAACGAAACCAAACATAATAGTAAATATAATACATTAATTACCCTGTAATGTCTTGTGACTTCAAATGAGTTGTTCTTGACTAGTCTCGGGGTCTTGACCCCATCACCATATAAGACTTATTTCGCTCATATGAGCTTGTCAAACATAAAAAACACATACATAACACATACACTAACACACAAAAAAAACATCAACGTGTCTGACACCATAGTGCACTCAGTCATGTCTGTCGGAGTACTCTGTCAAAATAATATTAAAGTATACAATATTAACATAGGAGAATAAAACTTAACATAATAGTAGTTTGAGAACGGAATGTTAAAGCAGGAGGACGAAACCAAACATAATATTAAAGTATGAGAATATTAAAATAGGAGAATGAAACTTAACATAATATTAAATTATGAGAATGGAATGTTAAAGCGGGAGAAAGAAACCAGACATAATATTAAATTACAGAATATTAAAATAGGAGAATGAAACTTAACATAATATTAAAGTATGAGAATATTAAAATAGGAGAACGAAACTTAACATAATATTAAAGTAGGAGAACAGGATAGTAAAGTAGGAAGGTAAAATATAATGTAATATGTAAGTAGGAGAATATGATGGTACAGTAAATGAGTAAAAAGCAATACAATGTTAAAACAGGCAAATAGGGTTTATCTTGCCAAGATCTAAGATAATCCTAGAATCTACATAAAATCTGAACTGTTAAATTGTATTTATTAAATTTTTAGTTTGATTTCTGTCTGGAAAGAAAGTATTTTTGTTGTCTCTATTAACAGAATTCTACATCCGGCTCGGCAGATAAACCATCTATCGATAAACATTCTAAAAGTTGCGATTTTTCTTCACCTAGAACGCACCAATGCCAATAGATGGACGGCGTTGCGCTAATTCGGGTCGCAATTAAAAGGAAAATATTATGAATAGACAATGGCCTTGACTGAAGCAGGTTGGGCAGCCTTGCGAACTGTCTAGACATGGGTATTCGGGCCAAGGTTCCGTTCCTTGTGCGCCCGGTCCTATCGGACAATGGTATTCTCAATAGTACTGAAATCAGTTTAACGTTTTTAACTGTGCTTGTGTAGTATAGGCTTATCGGATTGTTGTAACGTTTTTAAATTTTGGATCAGCTATTTAAAACACAGTGCTTCTCATCCTTTAATATTATGTTTGGTTTCGTTCTCTTGTTTTAATATTCATTATCATACTTTATATTATGTTTGGTTTCGTTCTCCTGTTTTAATATTCATTATCATACTTTATATTATGTTTGGTTTCGTGCTCCTGTTTTAATATTCATTATCATACTTTATATTATGTTTGGTTTCGATCTCATGTCTTAATATTCATTATTGTACTTTAATATTATGTTTGGTCCCGTTCTCATATTTTAATATTACTTATCATACTTTAATATTATGTTTGGTTTCGTTCTCCAGTTTTAATATTCGTGATCGTACTTTAATATTATGTTTGGTTTCGTGCTCATGCTTTAATATTCATTATCATACTTTATATTATGTTTGGTTTCGTTCTCCTGATTTAATATTCCTAATCATACTTTAATATTAGGCTATGTTTGGTCTCGTTCTCATATTTTAATATTCATTATGATACTTTAATATTATGTTTGGTTTCGTTCTCCAGTTTTAATATTCATTATTATACCTTCATCTTATCTTCTTCGTTGTTTTACACACGTACTAATAAAAACCAGAAGTTTAACTTAACAGCTGATCATAAAAGAAAAAAATCGACGATATAAAATTGTTAGTGGTAAATTCAAAGGGTTAAACACAATAGCTGTATCGGTTTAGTCGCGTCACACTACCGATGAAATGAGCATTGTGCTTCTTAATTTTTTTTAAATATCTAAATTTGCTAACTTGGTTATTATGGTAATGAATGGTAGTTAAATAAACGTGTGGTGGTGCAGTATAGGCCTAACCTAAAATTATGTTGTTAAACTTTTAATACAAATTAGCTGTTTGACTTTAAAGTAAGCCTTTCGTGAAGATTTTCAAGAAGTCTGTTGGTTCAGTATAGAAGTGAAAACTGTCATGAATATAAATATAAATTTAGAGATAATCATTTTATGCTATTTTTTACTTCAATTTTAAATGGGACAAGATAAAAATATTGATCAAATTTCGAACTAAACCAATATAACCAACGATTTATAATCAAAACAGTTTTCCTTTGTCGGCAGTCACACGACTGTTTTCTTCTTTTTATGACTCTTATTATATCGTCGCAAACTTTTCTTTACAGTATAAAACACTTTTGGTTTTTATAGTTCTAGAAACTTCATTAAAACGCAATACAAAACTTGTGGTATAACAAAACTTTGGAAAAAGATAATGTTCGAAATTTCATAAACATTTCCTCCCCACGCCCACAATCCCATCTCAAAAATTTGTAATGGGCTCGTATAGCTAGTGATAGGCTACTTCAAATAGTTCGATCTCGCAGCTGAACCGCTGACGTGAGTTGAGCGAATTTCCAAAATTAAGTTTATATGTTTTAGAGTTTCAACCAACTATTTGGGAAATTGGTCTCCTCACAAAGGCAATTTTGCACATCGGTCTGGGATCGCAGCGGACAAACTCACGAACCAAGCGAGCTAAGGTCGTGTAAAAAACAAAATGTGCACAATTGTCTCCAATATTATTATTATTATTATTTTGTTTTTAGATAAAACCAACAAAGTTTAATTCTAGCAAGAAAAATCGCAAAACATGCTGGGGCTACAACGTGCTTCCTGTTGTTTGATTTGTTTAGCTAACGAACTCGTCCGAGCGACTTAGAAAACCAACGTGTGTACTAAATCGGTTGTTGAGTGCGAACGTAATGCATACATGTATGTAAACAATTTTTAATGACACCCCAAAACGAGTTCTGGGGAGTATGATCTCTGCTGATTGACTGCTCCTTTAAAACTTAGATTTTATGTGATAAGAAAATAAAAATAGGCCCGTCTATTCGTTCTCTACAAAACTGTAATTTTAAAGAAGTTTTTTTCGAAATTTTAGAATTGTTATTAAAAAATAGAGTGATATGACGAAACTCCGACATACATTTGAGATGTAATTTGGTACGAATTTCCATTTGTTTCCAGGTCATCCCCCAAGGTATCTGGCGGGACCTACCAAATTCTTTCCTCAGCACGAAGATTATCCCCAGCCCGCCAGCTGTTAGGCCGTTTCTCCCCTACGCAGCAGGATATGTTATATAATGTGTTACGCGACAAACAGGTCGCAGACTTGTAGACCTATGAAAGACAAATGTTGTTTATTAGTCTATTAAGAACCAACCTAGTCCGAGTGAAGCAATAACACGTGACCTGTCTTCATTTGTCGTCTCAACGCTACATTTGTTCGTGGTTTTACGTTTAACAAAAACCCAAATAATATTTTTACTATACTGCTGTCGCACAATACACGACTAAAATAAATGAAGTTACAGATTTTTAAAGTGAAAACTTCTTTAGGAGCACCTAGGACTGAGGTAAAATATACTAACTCGCGGATGCTTCATAAAGTAAGGCTCTGTTGATTTCGTCGATGATTTCTTCTTCTTTGTTGTTTTACACACGTACTTATATAAACCAGAATTTAAAGTAGATCTAACGGCTGATCGTAAAAAAAGAAGAAATTTACGACATAAAATAGGCAGTGGAAAATTCAAAAGCTTAAACTCGATAGCTGGATAGCTGTATGGGTTTAGTAACGTCACGCTACCTCTAAAATGGACATTGCACTTCCTAATTTTGTAAGTTGTGTTAAATTAGTGTACCTCTAAAATGGGCATAGTGCTTTAATATTTGTTTAAATGACTAAATTTGCTAACTTTTTTTGCTGTGGTAATTAATGTAAACGCATTAGAGAAACGTGTGTTGGTTCAGTTAGGCCTAACCTAAAATTCAGTTGTTAAACTTTTAATACAAATTAGCTGTTTAACTTTAATATTTAACAGATATTAAAATTATAATAAAGTAAGCCTTTCTCGAAGATTTTCAAGAAACCTGTGTTGGTTCATTACAGAAGTGGGAACTGTCGTGTTTATATTTTTTTATTTTTCAATTTTAAATAGTACAAGATCAAATTTTGGATTAAACCAATACAACAGACGATTTATATTCATGGCAGTTTTAATTTGTGTCGGCAGTCCCACGACTGCTTATGTATTTAAGACGGTTTCACACCGACTATATAGAAGTCAGAATAACCAGGGCCACTGAGAGCCACGGCAGGGTCCCTAGGCCTCTGGAAAGTGTCTCAATCCTATCTCTTTGCTACCTATCGAAGTCTCTTTGAAATCTTGGAAATTTTCCATGCTGGGGGCTGCCTTCATTGTAGTGTCGCTTTTCCGGCGAGATGGATCGATCACAAGTTCCAATTTATAAAAGAAGGTTGCTTTTTCGAACTTTGTGTACAAATACATTTGTGAAAGTGAACGTGAAAGAAGAAGGTATTGATTGGGTTCGTCCATTTAGCAATGCGAGATATTTTAAAAGGTGCTTTCAACACTATTCTCATCGATTTGAGGGAAGATGAACAAAATTCTTTAATTATTTTTGGATCATTTGATGAATCCCATACTACCTTCGGAAATGATAGCAGTAACATTGATGTCAGTGGCGGTTACTTGTGAGGTTGCACAACCCCAAAGAAAGAAAACAAACAATTAATCGCATTAATATTTCTTTAAATATCAGCGCATTATCAATATATTAACGTCTTTTCAATCCAAAATTTACGGCCAAGAATGTCCCCAAACGTTTGAAAAGCCGAAGAACATCGACCCGACCTTCACGCAAAGCGTCTGGGAACGCACTGCTTCTGCAACCAGAGCCTAATGCAGCTATTAGCATTGAAACTGGTGGGGAATTTGTAACTAATGAGTTGCTATGGCAACTCACGTAAAGCCTTCAGGTTCACAAAAGTTCTGCAACACGCCACCGGGGCGCTAGGTTTTTGCCATCCAGAATGCCTTGATGTTCGTGTTTCATATTTATTTCATGTTTTGTTTAGTGAATAATGCAAGGCATTTTGAGGTTATGTGTTGGTAGTTCTGTTCTCATATTTTGGCTAGCTGTGTTTGTTGTTTATTTGTTTTAGATTGTGTGAATATATTTTAATGTGAGTGTCTTTAATCTGGATTACATTACAATAGTGCTTTTAAAGCTTTTACATTATTCTTCATAAGTTGTAGCAATTTGAGTGGGCCAAGACAGAGAGTGTACTGTGTAGTGTTGATTGGACGCCAATCAAAAGCTGTTAATATTCTTTTCATAATTAATATTCGTGCCATTCGTGATTTAACGATAGGCCACAACCTATTACCAAAATGTTTGAACCCATTATCCCAAATCTATTTGCACGCATCCATACAATTCAAATAATAGTTTTTCGACAAAAAAGGATAGGCCAACTTCCTAAATAGGATATGGGGCGAGTTCGTAAATCCGATTATGTTAATGCTATGTTATGTTTATTATAAAATTAAAATTCTGTTATTTACAGCAATATTTAAGCAGTAATTAGGCCTAGGCCTACTCTATTTAAAGCTCGGCTCCCTAAATTCAAAACGGCGAAGTTGGGTACCAATTTCAATGTTAAATAACCTAAACGTACCTTCACTTTTAAGCATATTATTGTGTTATTTTTGTCAAAAAACGAAAGCTGTATTTTTTTCTTGAAGTAAAATAGATTGTGGGTGTTGATTGCTAAGAGTTTTTGCAATATCTCTTTTTGCAACTGAGTAAAAAATTAATAAAGTTTACTAGTTTCTACTATTTATACCATACGTTTATGAAAACAGCAAAACTGTTTTTGAAAATGTATTCAGCAATCAACATCCGCATATGACATTACTTGAAAATGAAACCAAATTTTTTAATTTATTCCTGGAAAAAAATGACTTATTCTGTAGCATTGCTCTTATGGGAATCAGATTCAATATGGCGGACAGAAGCCGAGCCTTAAGTTAAAAATGTTGGTGTAATTAAGACAAAAACGTATAATTCCACGTGTAATTCCTGATCTAAAATAATGTTTTAAATTGCGTTTATATTCCGTACCCTCCAGACCTCCCGAAAATTCTTTCCACATAATTGCAACCACGAAGTTAATAACTCACCAGCCGCCACTGATTGATGTAAGTTAATAAATAAATAATAATTCCTATTTTTAGAGCATTTATTTTTTATTGGAATGTTTCTATTTACATTTGAATTACAATTATTTTTAAATAAAATAAAAATATATCTAAAAAAAACAAAAAATTAGCTAAACAGAAGATCAACTAAAAAACAATATTAAATTATGCGCTACATGTGGTGTTTGCAGGGTCGGTATTACCTACAGAACAGGATTGTGAACATGGCGCACTTTGAGACAGTGGGGTATTTTCAGTGACGTAGTGTGGTCTGCCATTGGTAAAATTGGTGCAACTTGCTGAGGCGAGGGGAATTGCCTGGATTGTTGGCGTTGTTGAACAATTTGGTTATAAGTTTGGGAAGGAATCGGTTGTTACTCGGTGGGATGAGGAGAGACGGTTGTGTGGGTTTTAACCGGTTGTGTGTGCTTCAGGCGGTGTGTGGGTTTCAGGTGGTGTGCGCGTTTCAGGTGGTGTGCGGGTTTCAGGTGGTGTGTGGGTTTCAGGCGATTGTGCTGGTTTCAGGCGGTGTGTGGGTTTCAGGTGGTGTGTGGGTTTCAGGCGGTGTGTGGGTTTCAGGAGATTGTGTGGGTTTCAGGCGGTGCGAGGGTTTCAGGAGATTGTGTGGGTTTCAGGTGGTGTGTGGGTTTCAGGCGTTGTGTGGGTTTCAGGCTGTTGTGCGGATTTCAGGCGGTTGTGTGGGTTTCAATTGGTAACTTACTTTGTCTCTTGATTCTTCTTACTAGCTCGATGACTTCACTCCTAAACTGTAACGTTTGGTCTTCTGTGAAATTTTGTACCAGCGGGATCAACGAATCAAAAAATGACCGATTAGAGTCTGGTGGCTCGACAATCATCGGCGTATTCATAAGGTGGATCAACGAAGATTGCAATTCCTGCCGTCGACGTCGTCTAGCAGCTCTCCTGCTTGCTCTACTGGTCGGTCCAGGAGTGGCATGGTCACCCGAGTCAACAGGGTATGACGACGATTCTTCATCTTGGACTGCTGGCGATAAAGGAGAATCATGGTTGGGATCTGCGGTTAAGGAATGCGTGGCGGCCAAAGACATCGACTCCTGCAAAAAGGACAGATGTTTTGCGTAGATGTACTTCCGTACTGGGTGACCCGATTTCGTTCTTTTTCGTAAGCTTCTCATGTAGTTATCTCTGATGTTTTTCCATTTCAATGACAGCTTTTTAACTGGAACAAACGGAAAGAAGTACCTCTTTGTTACTAATTGTTTGGAACTAATTACTACAAACAGTGAAGCAAAACATATTTCTAAAACTAAACATATAAACAAACGTATTTGATGGTTCCCGGATAAGTTTTTCTGTGAGGACAAATGGGAATATCATCATTTTCTCTTGAAATTACACTCCATTGAGTAAACCATTGTGTAACAATGTCCAGCGTTTACGTATATACAGAATTATGCAAAAGTTACGCAAACACTTCGTAATTTTAAACCTGTTACATTTTTTAACTCCAAACTTTAAGGACGCTTTATTGAACAAATTCTGCACCTTTTAGGGGTCTGAATGAATTTTACCCTTATTCGATTAAGGGGGGGGGGGGTTGAAAGTCAATAATTGTAAACACTCATTGTTTGTATGATACCTCATTTTAAAGCCCTCGTTGAGACGAGAAAATACGTTATTGAGATCTGGCCTTGGGGTGAATGTTATTAGAAATGGATATACAAACTATTTTGAAAGCGAAGTTGATTGAATGGCTTGGCAAGAAAAATGTATGTAAATAAAATAATACATCATACAGTCTATATGTATACAGAGTGTTCATAAAACCCATTTAACCCCTTTATAATTTGTGTTACGGAAAATAAGTTAACAAAACTTTTTATATATCTTGTTTTGCAGTGTTGCATAACAGGACAAATTTTGGTTAAGGGGGGTTATTAATTTTAAATATAATACATGTAATACACCATTGAAAAGCGTATTAAAAGAGAAACAGAATGGCGCAAACTAGAGCTTAGTATCTTAATAATAACAATAGGTTTATTGCAGTTAAACATAATACATGCAAAAGGCAACAGTCATATTGGAATAGAGAACATAACATACATCATATCACACTACAAGTACATATATCAATTAAATCATAATTCATAAATTCCTTCAGAGAATAGAACGCTTTTTGCTTAAGCCATTGTTTAATTATACCTACTTTTGAACGTTTTTCAGGCAAAGTTCTTGAATACAGAGGCAGTTTATTAAACAGCATATACTATTGGTAATAATAACTCTTATGAGTTTTAGATAGTCTTATACTAGGAGCTACAATATCACATGATTATAGTATTGTAACCATGTTTCTCATTCTGGTTATCAAATTGCAATATATTTTGTTGGAAATGAATTAAGTTACAGTATATATTAGGCAAGGCAAAGTCATAATCCCAATTCACAAAAATCGCGTCTACAGAATTGTCTATTTGACAACCCAATAATGAGCCTTATAGCTTTTTTTCCAACATAAAAACTCTCCCTGAAGGACCCGAATTGCCCCAGAGTCGTACACCATACATTAGCATAGAATGGAATAGGCCGTAGTTCGTTACTTCCGAACTAACACACTGCTTTCATTTCCTTAATAAATAAATGGTGACCGGACATTAGACCACATGGACATTCGACCACAGCGGACATTGGGCCACACTTTTGGGGCAACTACCTGGGTTGGGTCAGCTAGGGTATGTAAACTACTATAAACTATAAACCAAACTACTAAAAATACACAAACCTTAACTTTTTTATTTATAAATATAGTATTTATACACTTCACTGATGCCGGGAAAGCAATATTTAACCATCTTTAACACGTACAATATTAAAAACTTTCAAATGAAATGTTCCTTATGGGAATTTACATTGTAAAGAACCGACATGTTTTTCTCAGCGTTCTCCCAGCGTTGCCGGATTTGTCTTGTTCTTTTTTGTGTAGAAACGAACAGTTTAGCCAACTCAACTAACTAAACATACTGTGACTAAATACTATAGGTTAGAACCTTTTAGGTTTTTTATATAATGTGATAATAACGAAATATAATCATACTGTTATCGGCCAGAGTAAGTAAAAAGTAAACATACTGTGACTAAATACTATAGGTTAGAACCTTTTAGATTTTTTATATAATGTGATAATAATGAAATATAATCATACTGTTATCGGCCAGAGTAAGTAAAAAGTAAACATACTGTGACTAAATACTATAGGTTAGAACCTTTTAGGTTTTTTATATAATGTGATAATAACGAAATATAATCATACTGTTATCGGCCGGAGTAAGTAAAAAGTAAACATACTGTGACTAAATACTATAGGTTAGAACCTTTTAATTTAATTTTTATTTTAATTGTATAATGATAATAACGAAATCATACTGTTATCGGCCAAATTAAAAATGTGGTGGATTGTCTGGCAAGTAATATTTACATATCCCCAGCTGACCCAACCCAGGTAGTTGCCCCAAAAGTGTTGTCGAATGTCCGCATATTTTCATATGTGGTCGAATGTCCGTGTGGTGTAATGTTCGGTAACCAAATAAATTACCCTAGATAGTCTTATGCAAACATTTGCAACCTGAGATTCCCAGATACGCTTACTGTCCAAATGCATACCCAATAATTTAACAGTATTAAATGTTTCCTTTTCCAATAGAGTGTGACTAAGCGAGAAGATTGTATGTTCGGTCTTGTAAGATTCATTTTAAGATTATTTTCCGAAAACCAAGTCATTGCTTTTCGTTTCAAGTTTTTTCAAATTAATTGATAATCAAAGTTCTTGAAAATGACATGATGATTAATTGTAAAAACGTACTGCTTGTGAGAGATTTTTTTAAACTTGTCCGTAATAAAATCATTTCAACCTTGTCTTCATTTGTACGATTCATTTGTAAAAAGGATAAACTGAGTGCTATCACAACAAATATCAGGAACAAAATGAGGGAGGTATTGCTATCCTATAGGTACATGAAAAGTGGTAGAATATTGTATGCGTAACTGATAAGCACCACTTTTCATGTACTAATGGATAGCAATCCCTGACCTTCTCAGTCAGGAGCCAAGGTCTAGGAATTTATTCCCGGTTCCATTTACATTTTTCCCCAAAGTTTTTCAAGTCAGTTAAATTAATGGTACCGTACTACATTTATTTGCAGTTTCTATTTTTTAAATGTGTTACATTTAACCTCAACCTACAACTTACCTATTCCTAATATCAACAAATTAATAACATGCTTTCACGTTATGAAACAAATATCGTTTTCAAGAACTTTGATTGTCCATTACTTTGAAACGAAGTAACTAACCTCTAGTTGGCGTCATTCTGTTTCCCTTTTAATAAGCTGTTCAATTGTGTATTACATGACTTACTTTTACATTTGAAATTGTTAACCTCCTACCACCTTAAGCTCCCCAAAATCTTAGAGGTTCAGATATGTCAAAAAATGCATGTCATGCTACACAGGATTTATACAAAGTTTTCTTAACTTATTTTCAGTAACAAAAATAATAAAGGGGTTTAAAGGGACTTTATGAAAACTCTGTATATTACAAAATAAAATGTAAGATTACAAAATTATAAAATACCCATAAATGTAAATCATCATAGATCATGAATAATAAAATAGATCATGCATGCATACGGCGGCAGTGTGGCGAAAAAAAGGTTGTCGGGAAAATATTGCATGATCGCGCCGCCGGGCAGCGCTATGGAGAAATCATTCAAGGCATTGGTGTTACGCACCGCTTTCGTCGTTTCCCCCATAGATCGCGCCACTATCGTCGGATTTCCAGTGGATTGAAATAATTCATTGGATCGGAGTTATATTAGGTTATCCAAATACAATGATATCATGTAACCGAAAATGTAGTATATTTTTAATGTAAATAAAATAGTATGTATGTACTTACTTATTGAATTTCTTTCATTTTCTGATTTCGTCTGAAAATCCAAAAACGTATTTTTGCAAACATTCTCCCACGCCGATTGCTTTTTTGCTCTGTCCTTGTACTCGTCACTTCCCACATCCCATATTGAGCGATGTTGTTTGATCTCCTCAATAAATAACTCCACATCCACGTCGAAATCTGCACCCTCCATGGCTGATCGATTTAATAACTAAAAACACAAATTAATTAAACAAAATGAATAACAACATTTTAAAGGTTAACCCCCAAAGTGGTACTCCGCACAATTGTGCTGTCGTGAATGGCAAACTACACAATTGTGCGGTCGTGTACAACACAAATTGTATTGTTATATTTCACCATCATCCAATCTCAATAAAACAAAAACCGTTGGAAAGGAAGTAACTGTATACGATAAGTTAATGAGAGTTTTGTTTGTTTGATATAATTTAGTGAAGTAAGGTTTACAAAGTAAGAATTTCAAGTATATAGTTCAATTCTATGATTTATTCTCAACGGTATCGTACGTTAGTGAGAATTTTATTTTTTTTTATATGAAGGGCTGAAGAGCCAAGGGGTTAAGTGTAGTGAAGCTAGTTTGGAGAAAACTCAGTTTAAAGTTAAACTGTTATAATCAAATCCAGGTAAAACCATGATCACTAAAACTAGTATATTTTTAATTGCTAGGTTCTAGACTAACATAATAATAAAGATTAATTAATTTGATTTTCATCCTCTTATTCTTTGATAACAGCCAATACTTGATAAAAGTTGTCACTTGTACCCCTGGGCTGTTAACACGTTCACTGCTAAGGACGCACATGTGAGCTTGACACAAAATATTACGAGCATTTTTAATACACAATGCATTGCGTGCCTCGCACGCCAAACATCTTATTGGGAGTATTTTCAATACACGATGCGTTGCGTGTTTTGTTAGAGTAAAGTATTTTTGTTGAACCTTCACAGTTTTCTTACTTAATAGATCAGATCAAGCTCACAACAGAGTAAGGCTGTAACCTACTGCGTCCATGTGTATTGAACGTTGTAGTTTAATCAAGGAAATCTAAATATCAGTATGCATACAATGCACAATGATGCACAATACAGTATGTTGTTGGATCCTCTGTTGTGTTGTCTATTTTATAATTTAATTTGCACTTTTTAAACCTAGTATTTATTTTACTACTAAATTTCGGGATTTCGGGGGTGTTTTTTCCCCTCCCCTCTCCCCCTGGCTGCGGCCTTCGTTTACAATACAAATTGTATAGCTATATTTCACCTAATAAAAATCCTCCAATCTCAATAAAACAAAAACCATTGGAAAGGAAATAACTGTATACGATAAGTTAGTGAGAGTTTTGTTTGTTTGAAATTTAGTGAAAGTAAGTTTTACAAAGTAAAAATTTCAAGTATACAGTTCAATTCTATGATTTATTCTCTACAATTTATTACGCACACTACAAACAGAGAAGTGCGAGTTTAAACTGAACACGGTAGCATGTGCCGAATACTTTCTGCCGCGGTCTTATAGAATTTTAACTTTATACATGTTAGTAGTGTGCATTTAAGTGTTTTTATGTATGTGTTTGAATGTTTTAATGTTGACAAAGTTATCAGTGTGCGAACAGCTGGAAATTTGAAAATGATTGAATACAAAAGTCGTAACGGCCGTCATTATAACAACGACGAAAACAAGGATTGTACGATAGACCATTGCTAGGGTAAATATATAATAATTAGGGGCCCTGTGGCTGGTTTTATATGGCAGCTGATTCAAACTCATTAAACATTATCTTCATAAGATTAACATGGGAAATTTGAAGACTTGTGGGCCGGAGCTCTTTCTCGGGTGAATAGCGGCTAAACGTATCATCGGATCTTAAATCTGACGGAAAATCGTTAGTTTGAAATTTAATTTTCTACAACTTTTGTATTTAACATTTTTTGGTATCTCTTACCTTTTCTTACAAAATGCGCTCAAAGTGGAAAAATTTTACATTTCCCGCCCGAAAAGTGCCTTTATTAAACTCAATCATGTTAACTTCTGGTAATTTTTCTGAAAGTTTCTCGTCGGGAGCTTTAATTCAAATATGAGGTTGAAGGAGGTCTGATAACGGGAAGTGCCTCATAGTTTATATATGTCAATGAATCAGTGAACCCGTCCAGCTTTATACAAGTAGATATTTCGTTATTGGGTAGAGCATATGGCCCTAAATTACTATTAAAAAATGAAATTAATAATTATTTTATTCAAAACTTACCTGATTAAGAAAAACAGATAGAACGGACGCAGCGTCGCACGTGCACTCTTGTATTACCAACTGTGTACTAGTGAAACGCCGGGATTGATAAAACGCAGATAGGGGGAGACCCAGCGGCAGTCTCGATTCCTAACGAGATAGGCCGAGTATATCCGATAGCTATCGTCGTCCCTTGTGCAATCCCTCCCCTCCCCATTACTCCCAACGTATTTCTGCCTATCCGATTGAAAACAATAACGATTACTTTGCACCTCATGTGCACCGAGCTTCATGTGTGCATTGCTTTATTGGCGATCGCGTCCTAATATAATGTTTTCGTATATATATCTTATTACTTTAAACAAGCAATTCTTGTATCTATCTTTGTATCTGTCGCGGATGTCGAAAACGGCTCTAACGATGTTGATGAAAATTTGCATACAGGGTTTATTTGACGTCAGGAATTGAATGCGCTAGGTCTTATTTCTTCCAAAACGCGCATAAAGTCTGAAAAATGCGCATACAATTTAAAATCTGAACTTCTTTTTATACCACCTTTTAAGTCACGTAGAAGGCGAATAGGTACAGCTTCTTTTTATACCTCCTTCAAAGACACTAAATATTCGAATAGATACATTATAGATACAATCCAGATGTTAAAAATACTGAACGATGCTCGTTCACCCAGGTACAAACGAGCCAAAGATTAGCGAGAGCCTTTAGAGAGTTTTCCAACTGCGAGCGAAACGAAGTAGCCATCTGAGGCCGTAGGCCGAGGCGGGATTGGGACGCGAAGCGTCCAGGGGCAGAGCCCCTAGTCATTCTTAATCTATACTATAATATATAAAAGCCAAATACCACTCACTCATTGACTCACTCATCACGATTTCTCAAAAACTACTGAACGGATTGCAATGAAATTTGGTATATAGCTTCCTCTATTGCCCTATGTGTTCGGTAAGAAAGGTTTTCAAAAAATTCGAAATTTAGGAGTGGTTTGGGGTCAAAGTTGCTAAAAATCTCCTTAAGAAATACATAGTGTAATATATTTATTGATATATAATTTTAATTAATATAGCCTAGGCCTACATTCAACTTTGATTTGTGTATGCGTGCAAAGTCGGTCGGGCCAGCTAGTATTATAAAAGAGGTAAAAATTGTTTGTTTGTATGCAAGGGTAATCTGCTATGCTATCCCTGAGTAACATAGGCTAGAATTAACTTTGATAAAAACATTTTTTATTTCAATATTTGAAAACTTAGTCGGACAAAATTCACAGGTTGAAACTGGGCGTTAAACCCGTAGCGTCTAACAGCTGTAATACCAATAAATAAGCATCATTCTGAAAAACTAAAATCGACAAAATTTAAAGATGAAACTTATATCATTCAAAACGTAGTGTGCCAAAGATGTGCATAAAAACATAAATTATATGTGTAAATTATTGTGTGTGTGTTGCCGTTAAGGCAGGTAAAATAAATTAAACGTAATTTTAGGTTAGGCCTAGACTGATGAACCAACACATATTTCTTGAATGTATTTACATTCATTATCATAGCAAACAATTGAATATAATCAGCTAATATTTCCATTAACAGATGATTTCAAACTTAGAAATGTTTTATTATTTTTGTATTTATACCTTTTAGGTTACGTATTCGTAAACAATGCCAACAATCTGTGTTGAACGTAAATTGGGTTATGTTTTGTTTAAGTGTATACCTGAGCCTTGCTGGTTCTTTTAACCTTGATTATAACTGCTGTTATAAAATATACGAAATAATTTGATTCGGACATTTAACATTATTTGCCATCTTAGCTTTGGGGTTATTATTAATCCTACAGCTTATTATAAAGAAAACATAACACACGTGTATAGAAGGTCATAACGGGGTTGGCGTGAGGAGCACGTAGGGGCGTTCCCGAGTTTTAAATAATTTAGTTTTAATTTGTTAAATTCTTAATAAATTACTCATTAAGTTTTATGAAAATTAATTACTAGGCTACATTTTGTGGTTTTGAATTGAAATTATACCATGTTGTTTGAATAGTATTATATTAATTAGATTTATCATGGACTACTAAGTTAACTATATCGTAAATACTACCAGACCTGTTACAGCAACGCTTTTCTGGCTTTTTTCCTGCAAAAGTTTGAATTTTAGATTAATACTAATGGTTCTTGCCAGTGTTATTAAATTCTAAGGTCATTGTGGACTGTTCCATTGTAGTCTTTAAACAGTTTTTAATCTACTCAAGACACTAAAAGATCTATCTGCCTGGGCCACAGAAACAGGCAGGCAATAAAATACTCACAAAACTACAGAACATTGGGAAATAAGTTTGTAAGTTTCAAATCACTAACTTCCAAAAAGCAGTAAGTTTTGTTTTTTGGTATACGGAAACTTATAACATGACATTTATTGAGCACATGTACCGTACAACAGACTTCGTCACACACAGGCTTAATTCAGTCATTCAAACTAACATGACAGATGGCCCAGGAGGCTTACTAAATATTGATATCACAAGTTAAATATTCCTCCAAGTTATAAAATGGGCGCTCTTTCAGCCAACCATAAAAAGTATGATATAAATCATCATTTGACAGGCTTCGCAAAGTGGCAGACAGTTTATTGGAGACTTTTATTCCTAACGCTAAATGATAATTCATGGATTTATCCAATCTATGTCTTGGTTGTTCAAGAATATGACAGAATCTGTCATTTCAATCATGAATTAGGCCTCTAACTGAATACATATGTAAATTATTCTTTACATCCATTACTACATCAAAAACATACAAGTTGATAACAGTGTTAAAATACCAGTTTCAACAAACAGTGACTTGCAGTGTTCCAAATTATCTGAGTTTGTTAATATTCTCAAAGCTTTTCTTCGAAGAATTAAAATTATGTGTATTCCTATTCTATTTCCCCAGATAAGTCCATATCTTTAAATACTTTCAAAGGAAGCAAAGTAGGCCATTTTTAAATATTCAAATGTTACTTGACCCTTAAGACTGACTTATAAATAAAACACCCTTCACAATTTCTTCTTCACATAATCTATATACACTGACCAGGATATCTATACTGTACTAATAGTATAAAGAGGTAGGCCTAACATTTTTTTGTTTGTATGCAGGGGCTAATCTCTGGAACTACCGAACCGACTGAAAAAAAGCTACTAATAAAAAGCTACACTATCCCAGTATCCCTGAGTAACATAGGCTATAATTAATTTTTATAAAAACATTTTTTATTACAATATTTGTAAATTTAGTCTGAAAAAATCTTATTTAGGCCTAGACTGATGAACCAATATGTATGTTATTTACATTTATTATCATAACAACCAATTGAATAAAATAACAGATAAAATAGCTTTTTGCTCCAATATTTCCATTAACAGCTGGTTTCAAAATTTGAAGCAACTATTTGTATTTCCAACTTTTAGGTTAGGTTTTTGTTAAAGTGTAGACCCGAGCCTTGCTGGTTCTTTTAACCTTTATTACAACTGCTGTTATAAAATATACGAAATTATTCGATTTGAACATTTAACATTATTTACCAACTTAGCTTAGGAGTTATTATTAATCCTTCACCTTTATTATAAAGGAAACATAACATGATTATGTGTATATAGAAGGTTCCAATGGGGTTGGCGTGCGGAGCACGCAGGGGTTTCTCCCAGTACTACTACTTTTATGCAAATACTATAAATTTTGATGCCAAGCAAAGTTACAACTTTTTCGTATGCAGGCTTATAACTATGTTTATATATTTTGTAAAGTGACTAAAAGTTTTTGAATTTTTTTTTTTATTTAAAAATAATCCGTTTACTCAAACCAGTCATTTGCTTCGTTTAAAACACTAGCTGCTTCATTAGCCAATTGAAAAATTTCTTTTTGACTTACAAGTAAAGAAGTGTCGTCCGCATAATTTGTTGAACAACGTGACACATTTAAAGTTAAATCATTAACTAAAATAAAAATTAAATTACAAGTGAAAAAACATAGACCAAGACCGATAGCTACCGATATTAGGGTAGATATCAGGGTAGCTCAGATGGCAGAGCATCACGACGGAAACGTGAATGTCCCGGGTTCAACTCCCGGTCTTGGTCTATGTTTTTTCACTTGTAATTTAATTAAATATCCCTTGCTGAGGAAGTGAGTAAGCGGAAAAAAAAAATAAAATAAAAAAACGACTTACCCGCCCAATAAAATAACTTACTCTATTTCATATTATAACCTTCACATTTATCACATTCGTGCACTCAAAATTAATAAAAATGCTTAATGTACTTATAAAGAATGTTCAGTTTTGCATTCCTCCGTTGGCTTCATTATATGACTAAAGTCTCCAGCTCGGGCCACGGGGATTTTGCTCCCTGGCCCTCCCTCTTGTCGGGCCTGGGAATGACCAGTGTGGAGTGTTGTCAGATTGAAAGTTAGAAATTATGGTGCAACAGGTTGAAAATTATGGGGGAAGTGGCAAAATTATCGTACACTTTAACAGAGAGTTCCGCGAAAAATTAAAATACATTTGCTGTTTATGAAGAGATGTTTGAAGCTACCTCCCCTCGATATACTACTAAAATAGCATAAACTAGCAGGTACAGTAGGCATAAAAAGTGACAAGTTGTATGTCATTCCTAATAATTAAATGTTTCCGAATTTTAGATTGAGGAAGTTACAGACAAAATTACATCAAATTACCAGTTGTTGTTACACAACTGTTGTCGTTCATTGATATACAAACAATTGAACTTTAATGCAGATTATTTAAAGAGTGACAGGAAATTTAATTTAATTATTTGGTTTATAGAAGCCATGACGGATTAATAAATTTGAATAAATATTTCTATTCTGTTACTCCTTGTGCAACGTCAATGAAGAGTAAGATATGTGAGATTTCCTTGCTGTGTGTTCCACATTGGCGGGAGTTATTAGCGAATTTTCATAGGAAAAATGAGCTATTGCAGCTATTGCAGTGGCCCTTATGGTAAGACCCAAGGTCGGGAGTAGCAAATGAGCATCGATCATGGTCCCCAGAAAACGTTTTGGGGTGTCATTAAAAATCATATATATAATATGTATATATATGTGTATATATGTGTTCGCACTCTAGCGGCCGCATTTTAAGTCCGATTTGGTTCAAATTTGGTACACATGTTGGTTGTCTACGTCGCTCGGACAAGTTCGTTTGCCAAAAAAATCCAACAACCGGAAGCATGTTTTTGACCAGAAGTAACTATGTTCTTATACTTTTCCTACGAGAATTAATTTTTTTAGAGTTTTTTCTACAAATATAAATGTAGGATGTTATTCTGCACATTTTGTTTTTTACGCGACTCGCTTGGTTCCCCCAAAATCGATCAAAACGTAAAATACCATAAAAAGTGAGTTTGTCCGCTGCGATCCAAGTGAAGGGCATAATCCCAGGCCGATGTGCAAAATTGCCTTTGTCAGGAGACCAATTTCCCAAATAGTTGGTTGAAACTCCCGGTTCAAGTACCCGGTTCATAGTACCGGCCATGTGGTGGATTTTACCGTGGGGTTGGCGTGCGAAGCACGCAATGCATTGTGTATTGAAGATACTCCCAATACGAGGGTTGGTATGCGAAGCACGCAATGCTTTATGTGTTGAAGATACTCCTAATATTCGGAACGGCGTGCGAAGCACTCAATGCATTGTGTATTGAAGATATTCCCAATATACGGAATGGCGTACGAAACCTTTTTGCAGCCATTCAGCACCGTCGTGATACCTATTTCCCAAATAGTTGGTTGATACCCTAAAACATAGGAATATAAACTTAATTTTGGAAATTTGCTCAACTCACGTCAGCGGATCAGCTGCGTGGTCGAATTATTATATTTTTGTTTTGTTTAATCGTCTAAGTGAAAGACTGTTCAATTGGTTAGTAACATAACTTGCATCGAATATTTCACCCATTAAATAACCAATCTCAATAAAACAAAAACCATTGGAAAGGAAATATTTTAAGCTTTAATTTTTGTATTTACAAATTTCTTCTAAAACGTAAATTTACATATCGTTTACATAATCGTTGTAAAATTGTAGTTGTCCAAATCAACTGATGCCGTGCGAGAAAGCACAAGCAAATGACTCAATCGCGTCACCTTTTAAAGGCACATAACCGATAGACAGATTTGTTTTGAGAAGAAGATAAGGAAATCATTGGATCCGTCAAGATTTGAATTTTCTACCGCGATCTTCCGATCATTCGTCACTCTTATAGTGTCTTAGATATTAAGTTTTCCATAAACCCTTGCAATTTTACAGTTTTCAACCAGTGAGAAAGCACATTTTGCAATCGATGTATCTATTATAAATCGATATATTTATATAATGATTTTTATATCGATTTGAAGTGAAAGTTCTATATTTTCGTTTGATATTAGGAAAACCTGGTTTAGTTCCGAGGCTGTTTGGGTATTTCCGTGAAAACGCCCTAAGCGCGTTATCCGTTACCTTTTCACATTGTCTACAGTGTCTGCCTGGAACTGTATGGTATACGTTTGTGAGTTTTGTTTGGTTATTCTAATTTAGTGAAACAAAGTGAAATAAGTTTATAGACTAAGGCTATTTAAAATGTTCAAGTATACAGTTCAATTCTTTGTGTTATTCTCTACAATTTGTTATAATAAAATTTAACTTTTTGGGTAAAGCGTTTAATTCCCATAATTCCTATTCAAAATGGGTGCTCGTGAAATAGTCTAAAAAGACGTTTTCAAGCACTGCATTCCAAAAATTATTTTATATCCCCTGGTATAGGAGAAAGCCCCCTACTTAAAAACTGGCTGGATCCGCCCATGGCACCCTATACTCGAGAAGTTTGGACTACAAAATTTCGGAAGGGATATGTTGTCTGATCAAGAATTGTTAAATCACTTTTCAGTGAACTAAAATAATAAGTCAATTTTGCAGCAAAGCCGGGCCATATAGGTTTAGTTTAACCAAAGAGTTTAATATCCATTTTTAGTATTATTATTTATGTTTTAATCTTTCTGATATTGGTTGCTTTCTGTTTCCCTACTTAAATCATTAAGAGTAACTTTTAGTTGGTTATATAAATGTTAATCTGTCGGTATGTTTTCTTTTTCCCTTTTCCTTTCTTTGTCCTATGAGTAAAATAATGACATGTAATGGCAACACCTCTGACGGCCTTTGGACCAAGAGTATAGTCAGAAGCTATGATTGTTTTATATACTATTTAAAATCATTTTGTAGATTATGTTTAGTAAAGATATTATTATTATTACAGACTGTCCCAGGTTTCTTTTTCCCAAAATTTCGTCAATTTTCATCTTGCTCTAGTTCCTCACCCGTTGGTCCTACACTTAAAAACTACAGATGAAATTTATAGTAAATTTTGTATAAAGTGGTATTTTCGATAAAATACATAGTTTCATTGTTACAGGCTATTTTTGCGAATATCTCTACTGTGTCTCCTTTAGCTCAAGGCAGGTTGCGTAATTACATTAGCTGGAAATAGCTCCAGTAAACAGATTAAAAACAATCAACACGTCTCTGACGTATTTACGCTTTACGCTGCACATCGTGTACTGAGAAATGTTTTCATTAGACGTAACGTCTCTACAATCTATGCCATAGATGTATATTGGAAAGTGTTAATTTCCTTAGGACAGTTTCACATTTACATGAAGGTTGTCTGCTTAAAACTATGGCTACATGAAGTATATTTTTATAGCACGTCGAATTTTCTAACGAATGGTTTAACGATCAAAACTATCGAACAAAGGATGAGAGTAAAACGGTGTCCAACTTCTACGTGTAAATTAATTCCTATGGATGTTGAGAACACATCAAACTATGTTGCTGTTGTGGGGCAATGTCATTCCTTGTTCTGTTCTTCTATAATACGAGTACCAGTGGATTACACTCAGTGAGTGGTGTCTTGAGAAGGTCGGGCGAATGCTGTTACATTCGTAAGACGCTTGAGAATACTTGCCCCACTTTTACTGAAGTCGTAGTCTCAGACTGTTAGTTTAAGAGTGAGCAGTACAACCCGAGTATAATGTAGTGAGGTTATTAAACTTTGAGAAGGTTCACCTAGTGCTATTGCATTAGGAAAAAATATCGTTTCCAGTATATTTTTATTCATAATTAATTCTTTGTCATGGGCAAGACGTTAAACTGCATCCACTTACAACCTGTATAGTTCCGTCGACATCTGGAACGTCTCAGGAAGTAACAGTTACTTGTGAGCTGTGAAGTAGGAATAACAGCTAATTGTAACCTGTGAAGAAGGAAGTAGCAGCTAATGTGGGCTGTGAAGTAGAAGCTACATGTGAGCTGTGAAAAAGGAAGTAGCAGCTACATGTGAGCTGTGAAAAGGAAGTAGCAGCTACATGTGAGCTGTGAAAAAGGAAGTAGCAGTTACACGTGAGATGTGAAAAGGAAGTAGCAGCTAATGTAAGCTGTGAAAAAGGAATTAGCAGCTAAATGTGAGTGGTGAAAAGGAAATAGCAGCTACACGTGAGCTGTGAAAAGGAAGTAGCAGCTACATCTGAGCTGTGAAAAAGGAATTAGCAGCTACATGTGAGCTGTGAAAAGGGAAGTAGCAGCTACATGTGAGCTGTGAAAAAGGAAGTAGCAGCTACATGTGAGCTGTGAAAAAAGAAGTAGCAGCTACATGTGAGCTGTGAAAAAGGAAATAGCAGCTACATGTGAGCTGTGAAAAATGAATTAGCAGCTGCATGTGAGCTGTGAAAAGGAATTAGCAGCTACATGTGAGCTGTGAAAAGGAAGTA
>JAGFPH010014747.1:8100-22789 GCA_018207615.1 Philaenus spumarius | reverse complement strand
AGGTAGACCTATTTCCCTTTATCCCAGCGTGATATGAACCCAACACCATGCAACCGAAGTCTGTGCTTGAACACAGAAATCTTTAACCAAAGGGTTAGGGGAATACATATCTTGGATGGATTCAAGAGGATTTCTTGAATCAGAACATATAAGAAGGTGCACTGATGGTGGTGATACAGTATTTAGTGCCTTGAGTATTGTAAAAATGTAAAAAAAACTGTATATACAGAAGAAGGGATGGTAATCCATATGTGAAGCTGTATCCTGCAGAACATATAGGCCTACGCTTCCGCTTCCGACTCTATTTTTCATTTTAGAACCATTAGCGAAAATTATATAGTTAGTAACATAAAAATATATAATAATAATTAATAGTTCAGCATATTTTTTAACTTTTATTACTAGGGTATCAACAATATTTTTATAATTATAAATAGCCAAATAATATTATATACAAACAATGTTCACGATGACATTAATATATAAAGTCGATATTGAAGTAAAAATAATAAATAATAATAAAGTCTATATTAAATACATAAAATCCTGATTCTATTAAAATATTTACCATCAATAACAGTGTTGGTGAAATGGTCATCATTAGGACATTCAATAACCCTGGTAAATGCCCAAATAGTACCTAAAATATTCCACAGTCCTTCAGGGATTAGTAGAATTATTCTGTGCAAACAAAAAAACATTAATTCATATTAAGGCGATATAATGTGACATACATGTTAACAACTAATGTAGGAAAAGAAACTAATATGAAGGTCTAATTCCTATTTTAGCAATATTTCCAAAGCTATTGAACAACTATTAAAGTTAACTGATAAAGTTAAAATTGCTTAGAGTTGTAATAAGTTTGAGTTTACAAGGACAGTCAGTTAATAATTATATCTACTTGTTTACATCTTGTGTGTTCATTTTAATTCAGTGCCTATGTACAAAGCTTGAAAGATAATTATGTGATCAGGGTTACGGCTGTATTTGGTGTCTACATGATGGGTTCAAACAATCTACATCACAACGGGTTTAAAACGATTATTATAATTATTTTATGAAATTAATTAAAAATAATATTATTTTATAAACATTTGGTATATTTTTGAGTATATTTAGACGAGTTTTTGTATGTATAATGTTGAAAAATATATCATTTTATCCACATCGAAGACTTAAATTATTTCTTTTTGAATGCTTACATGACACATATTATTAATTGTATATCCTATACAACCAGAGGATGGGTAGGTCAGCTGGTTATACTTCAAGGGCTCCAGGCGTTCAACGAGGACGTTACAGTATCGGATGTTATCAGAAGGACACTAATCTTTGAAAACACTTTCACGGTCAAGATCGATTATATCCATGAGGCAGGATGTGCTGGACCTGGTCCAGGTATAAGCACACAAGAATGATACATGGATATGGCTCTAAAATGAACAGCGGAGTTGGAGCAGGAGTCTATGGTCCTAGGTGTAGCTTATTTAGGGCAATGGATTCCTTCCCATTTATTTTTCAGGCGGAGGTTGTTAGAATTGAACTCTGCAGCCGTGAAATCCTGAAAAGAGGAATTTAGGGAGGTAGGTCTGATATTCTTTCTGATAGCCAATCTGCCTTAAAGGTGCTGGAATAATTCACCTTGGGATCAAGGATAGTTTAAGACTACTTCAAAGTAGAGAATCAAATGACAAGAGTCAACGAAGTTACAATTAAATTGGTGCCTGGCCATGTGGGCATTAAGGGTAATGAGGTGGCCGAGAGTTGGGGCCAAAACACCGTTCATTGGCATAGATCTTTCTGTGGATGGCCCAAAGACCATCTAAGAAATGTTGAAATCTGGATGGGGAAAAGTTGGTCCTTTCACTGGAACGATGCTCCTGGACTTGGGCATTCAAAAATGTCTTCTGGATCTCATAATGATGTCAAGTCAAAAAAGTCAAAAGCTCATAATGATGGGCAGAAACAATCTTAGGGGGATTGTAGGAATTCTCACTTTTCACTGCCCAGCCAACTCAACTACCTCCTTAAAAAAATGGGACTGGTTTCAGAAGACTCCTATCAATTCTGATCTCTTGGGATAGAATCAGCACAACACCTGCTGAGCAAGTGCAAGGCTCTCGTGTTTAGGAGATTCATGGTACTCGAAAGTGCTGTTGATAACCCAGAAGACTTTCCTGGAGTTGATCTCAAAACCCTCCTTGGTCCTGGGAAGGATCTGGGATTACCACTAAAGGGAAAACCATAACAAAATAAGTCCTACTGGATCACAGAGTTGAGAGGCTTTAGACTCCTCTATCCGTAATTAAAAAAACAAAAATATGGTCTTTCAATGGTCTACAAAAAAAAAGAAGGTTTTTACGCAAGTTTTAAATTATTTTTGTATTACACATTATAGATTGGTTTAACAAATACATTTAAAAAAGAATATGTTTTATACTGTACTCAATTTCTACGACAGTGACTGGATTTACTGTAATAAAGGGTTAAACGTTTTTGCAAACAAAGAGAATGGTGTTTATAACATTCTTCTACCTTTAACTGTTTATGAGATAGAGACGGTTTTGTAGACAGTGTCCCTGGCGTCCTCGCGCTAGCCCCCGAAAGTTGCACTTACTCCCCACTGTTCGTCTCGTAGGAGTCCCTAACAATAATCAAAAGACAAAATGCATCACACTTTTAGTGCGTGCTCAACCCCTTACTGATGCTGGACCACTTAAACATTTACAAAAAAAAAAAAAAAAACTACATATTGTATGTCTGAAGTTTAATTTGCTAGATATTACCACCTCTTTTAGAGTTAAATTATATAACAACTTAAACATAACAAATAAATAAAAAATAAACACATAAACAATTACCAAAATATTGATTTATGAAAAACTTAATAAGCTCACTTTTTCAGAATTGTTAGTGAATATATTAAATTAATGTTATATACAAAGCGTTTATAAATTTTTTTCTGGTACCTACTTTACTTTTTAATTTCTAAAATAGTTTGATTTATTTCTTCTTTTTCTACATTTTCATGTTCACTTTATTTTTCAATTGTTATTTAAGTTTGTTACACTATATATGTAAGTTTTTTATGTTATCAGACCAAAAACACTGACCCCAGTGTATTAAAGTACAGGCATTTTATATTAAAGTTAAACTTTAAAAGTGAAGAAATTTGAATGGTATCATTATAATTATAACATTTTGTTGTTTTCTCGAGGAGCAAGAAGGCACTTGGTGTAATACTAATTGGCACACATACATCAGTGTAAGTACCAGTATCTTCATAGTGCCCTTAGAGAGCTATTATTCAAATCTGAAGTGACTGCAAGAAATGAACACACAATTAACCCTAGGTCTCCACAAAATAAATAAAAACAAACATCGTGTTTTTACAGTTTTAATTTACTCCTATCATTTAGAGTTAGTAAAAAATTAATCAAGTCAGTTCAATAGTTAAACCATGTGCAATTAATTTATAATAACTAGATCTAGTCTTTCTTTTGTTTTTCTTTGACCTACTGTTTATATTCCAGATTTCCTTGAAGTAAGTTTGTGTGCCAGTTTAACAACATACTTTAACACCAGTTTCTTAAAATGTTTGGAATAAAATTTTTAGTTGAGCAGTGCCCTATGGAAGCTATTATTCAAATCTAAACCTTTTGGCCTCAATGATAATAAATAGGCCATAAATATTTACTATTAAAGAATCTAACCAGTAAACTAGATCTATTTGTTTTACAGCTATATCTGTTTTTTTTATTACTTGATCTTTGTATCCAAAATTTAAATGTGCATTTAAATTCTATAGTTAACAATACAAGTTTCTCAAAAAATATTTCAGTGTTAAATAGCCTGTTTGCTTTTGCTAGAGTAAGTTCTTTTGAAGTGTCTTTAGAAAGCTATTATTCAAATCAGAAGTGACAAGTTAGTGACAACAAGAAACAAACATTCAATTAACTCTTGACCTCCATAAATTTAATAGGACATCAGGTTTTTATAGTATAATTTTCCTTTATCATTAGAGACGGTAAATAACAAAACGACTATAAAGTGGTAAGATTATTTAATTTATAATGATGAGGTTGTAATCAGATTTTTTTCTTATTAGTTTCTTTTTATATCAGATACTTTCTTGAAATGAAGTCAACTGATTTTTGTAATCAATGTGGGGTTTTGTTAAGTCACATAAAGTGCCGTAAGTGCTATCTTATGACAATATTGTCCATTAAAAATCGATCTATGAATTTGGCAATAGTTGTAGGTAGTTTCACTTTCAAGCGTGTTACACACTTGCGAATCCGATCCAATTAGTTAACCACCGAGGGTGAATCTGTAGATGACTCGATCCAGCTGACTGAGGTTTCAGTACAACCACATCTAAAGAAGGTCGAATGATGACAATTCAGCCTCTGTTGACTAGTAAATGAACTTCATTCTACCTGAGAATGAGGCCTCAGGTACTCTACAAATTACTGAGAAAGATGAAACCTTTTATTGAAAATTGTAACTATTATGTGACATGATCTCAGACCTCATGAAAACCTAGTACTTCTTCTCAAAACCTTTCCGAGTGGTAATACTGACCCACGAGGAATGGTTAGAGGGAAATAGACCTCTCCCTGAGTGTGAGCTGGAGTGGTACATGAACAATTCAGAAACAAAGGGGAGTACATCAGGTGGGTGTCTGTAGAGGTGCAAGCACCCAACAGCATTCCAAACTGACGTTACAGCTTTATTGGAATATGTCACATAAAATTTCAGGTTTGGACACATGAATAAAGAAGTCTGTATGTACATAGACAACCAGGCAGTTTTTAAAACCATAAGCTAGTATGAGTTCAGGTCAAAAATAGTCTGAGAATGCATCAAGTCTACAACTGGCAATGCTCTGTCTGTAGGGCATGTTGGAATAGGTGGAAATGAGTGGGCAGATAAGTTGACCAATAAGAAATCTGGAATTGAATTCACAGGTCCTGAAACCTTTCTGAGGCATATACAAGGCAACAGATGTTCCTGATTGGGCAAAATTAGAGCATGGAATAGGTGGAGGAGCATCCAAGGACTGATGATGAGTTATTTCTCGCTTCTTGGTTCATCTAGGAAAATTACATCTGACATCCTTAGTCTGATCAGGTGCAATGTAGAGAAACTCGTAGCTCTAATCACAGGACGCGGTCACCTTAGAAAACGCATGCAAAGAATGGGCATGCGGAAATGTGGCCAGCAGGAGGAAACCGCAGAACAACTGCTCGATGAGTGTGAGAGGCTTGAACAGATGAGTTATGAAACCTTTGGAAAACTAAACAAAGGACAAAACATCATCAGGATAACCTCATCGGAAGGATCCTAAGGTTCACTCAGCTTATGGAGCTTGGGATTTAACATCCTTTATGTGGGAACGCAATAAGCCCTTGAAGCTGCCGTGCATAAGGATTGGACCATTTGCTTAAGAAAAAGTAGAACAATAATACGAGAGGAGTGGTTAGTGTGAAGAGAAATTTTGTATATTTCGATACAAATAGTTGGGAGATTGAGCCGCAGTGCTATATTATTGACTAATTTTAGAATTAAAAAAAAAATATATATTCAAACTATGATCTTCTTATACAGAAATGAGTCTGGTAGATCAGTATTTACAAAATTTTAAATTTTATTACTATCATCAATTTATATTTTTAAATGTCTAGTTTGTGTGCATAAACAGATAGATACTTTTTATGATGGCCAAAATGTTCAATACGCCTATCGTAACCTATAAATCAAGGTTGTAAACAAACATACCTCCAGCGCGTTGTAACTCCCAGTGGTATTTAAACAACTTTTCACTCTATATTTAATGAAACCAAGTACTAAATATTTTTAGTTGTTATGTCATTAAAGCAATTTGTTTATTAGTTCACTGAACCTACAGCACGGTCCGCCATTGCCTAAATCTAAGCTATTGTAGTACTTCATTAAAATTTCTCTTTGCAAGTCAACAACACAATCACAAAAAATGTTTTATTTTTTCAAAATGAAGGTAATACCTAACTTCTAAAAGTTTGTTCATTTATGTGGTTATAATTTTAATTAAATAAAAACATGATTTTGTAATTGGTTTTTAGTGATACATTTTTACAGATTACAAACTAATATTTTATAAACCAATCAGATGCAAGAAGGAAGTAGAAAATTTTGTGCTTTTCTTTTGGTAAAAAATATACCAAATTCTAAAGGCACGTTTACAAAATATGATTTTAGAAGGTGATTACACTGCACATTACAATAATTATACTTATAAATTTATATTTCCTCTCCAACTTCTGTGCTGATCTTTCAAGTCATTAATTAGTATTAGATAACAAGAAACGTATAATTAGTAATCCCTAATTGGTGTTCAGGTAAACCATTGATATACTCATCATACTAACCTTGAAATTTGACAATTTTTAAACTTTGATTTAGATTTTTTATTAGATATTTTATAGCATTTATATAAAATTATTCTATGAATTAAAATATCTAGATTTCATCTCTGATTTGTAGTCAGAGCCAAAATATTGCTTTTGTTTTTATCATTTTTGTTTTGTCAGTAAGTAGTCACATCTAGTTTTATGATAATATAAGATTATTTTAAATATTTTCTTCCTATCTCTCTGGTTTACGTTTCCTACCAAGTCGTTTTTTTCTGCAGATGTATATATCATTGTATGTTTCTTTGGTAATCCAGATATACTGATACCATGCCTAATAGCAAAGGTAGTCACAAAATAAATAAGAAATTTCATGGTTTCTATCACATGTGAATAATTCTTGAATATTATTATTTAGAACTATAAAAGTCTTAGAGCGACACATTGCTATTTACAGCTGAAATTCAGTATAAATTATAGCTTGAACATTTTTAGAACAACATTGGCTAATGCAAATCTCATGATATACAAATAGTGAATTATAAGTCATCTCACAATAAAGAGTTACACGTGCAAATGATGTCAGTAGGGTTAAAAATAAATTACTTAAGATTCTCTTACTTACTTGATTGCTAGAAGTGTAGGCACATGTCGCCTCGCCTGAACATCCACAATGGAGCCCTGTGCACTTCGATTAACTAATGCCAAGACAAGTATAAAGGCTACAGATATCAGAACCAACATCCCTATCAGATATACTCTCACAAATTCTCCGCCTACTGAACACGTGAAGGTGTATGCGTAGTATCTCTTTGTAACTACAGCCATGAGAACCAACCTGTAAAAAAACGCATTTTACTTACAGTAACAAATTACGCAAATAATGTATGGGCTTCAATTACAGTTGATATAATCACAACAAAATCAAATGTTGTCTCTTAATTGGCTTAGAATGAAAGGACAACAATTAATTATTGTAGTGGTCAATTATTCTTACTTTCTACGTTAACTTTTTAAATAACAACAACTAATCACATCTTTAATCTCTCATATTTTTGTAAGTTTGAGTCTATAATAAAATTAAACATAACATGTTCATCCAGTAAGGATTTGCTGGTTTTCAAACCCCCTTTTCTTCAATAGAATAGTTTTGTAACATCAAGGATTGAGATACACATCTTTTCAAGGATTTTAATAAACTACCTTTTAAAATATCATTGGCTGCAGGGGCGGCTCCAGGACAGTTTTTCGGGGATGGGCAATGTACGGGAAAGTTTGGTTGGAACTTTTAGTCACCCCCCCCCCTCCAAAACGATTTTATTAACACTTTGTTATAGATTTTAATAATTTCATGATTAAAGAATTTTGTTTTATATATTACTGTAACATAAATGTACTTCAACTTTGTTATGATTGTACGTTTAGTTCAGCCTAATAGGTTATCGTTCGAAATATAGAATGCTAGAAAGTATTTTAACAGATCAATTACTAACTCTATGGTCTGGGTAGTTATGAAACTATTTCAATCCATACAAACAGGAAATAAGTATCACTTTTAGAATAAACGTTCAATGTTTTATTTATGCCACAAATAATGTTTTCATCTTAATAACGAAATAAGTTTCAACATTTTATTAATAAACTAAAACAATTTAAGTAACTGTGTAAGCCTAAAAAATAACATAAAAAATACATTCATAGGCATAAAAAAATTAGATTCATAAACATACAAAATAAAATTATATCAATAAACATAAAAACTAACCTTAAAAAACAAAGATTCAGTTATATATACAAGCTTATATTATTGATTTGGTTGAATTGAAAATTAAATATGAAAATGAATAATGATATGTATTGATAATGGAGAATTAAGAGTTAGTAGGGGGTGGGGTGGGTACCGTTATTAGAGCACTGACCTTGACGGAAGACAGCGCACCAATAACATAAAATCATCAACTGTAGCCTACCCTTCAAACAACTCGGCTCAAATACAAAACCTTTGTCTCAAGTAACTCAAGTTAATATGTTTTGTCGTTTTTGAGAAATAGTGATGAATAGTGAGTCAGTGGCAGAGTGGCATTTGGCATTTATCTATATTTCTAACGCTTTTTACGTTTTAATAACCTTAAACGAAAAATATTTTAAAATCCCGTCTTATTGCACATCTAGAGCATAAGGGTAACCACTATGTTAAGTCTCAAGTTAATATGTTTTGTCGTTTTTGAGAAATAGTGATGAATAGTGAGTCGGTGGCATTTGGCTTTTTTCTATATTTCTAACGCTTTTTACGTTTTAATAACTTTAAACGCAAAATATTTTAAAATCCCGTCTTATTGCACATCTAGAGCATAAGGGTAACCACTATGTTAAGGACTTTTTCTACCGCGTAAAAGCGAAATCGCGTAAAGCGGGACCGCGTATAACGAGGACTGCCTGTGTATAAGTGAATATGATATAGAAATAAAGAATTAAGTTTCGTCTTTGCTAATCTTGTTTCTAAATGGCTTTTCCGATATTGGTTCATAAATAATATTATATACACATGGATGCATTTGAAATACGAAAAAAAATTCTGAGCTCTCGGGGGGGGGGGGGGGCAGGGCCCCCCTGCCCCCCCCCCCGGAGCCGCCCCTGATTGGCTGTCATATCATAATTTTACTACGGGAATTCTTGTTCACTAATCCAGCTTGTGTTTACTGAAGCGGTGGCTTCTAGCTAAAATTAGTTGGAGGTGGTGGAACACAAAATGTTTAGCCTTTGTTTTAAATTTGTATAAAACGAAAATTCAGAAACTTAATAAAACCCAAAAAGAAAAAAAACAAGCAACTTTAACTTACTTTAACTTAAAACGATTATAGTTCAAGTTTTATAATATATTAATTTAAAAACGTGCCTCGTATTTTAACTGTCGGGTAACAGTCAATAAGTTGTAAGCTTCGCTGACGCTACCTAACCAAACTTTATATTCTTGATTTAAATTTAAACTAAGGTAGATTTTGGCAATAAATCAAAGTGTCAAGTTCTGCTTGTTCAATGTAAATCTGTTACTCAAATGTCTAGTAAATAAATTTGTTTTTTCTGAAATCATAGCCTCATTTACCACAAGCGGAGTAAAAATAACTACCTTCTACCAGCATGCCAGGGTTGATGCAGAAGCGACAGTGTTCTCTCTCTATTTCGCAGTCTTGCATGCGCACACTAGTCTAATACCATATGCCGCTGGAATTGTGAATCGCACAGTTCTATACAAAGATTTTTTTCTTTTTTATAGTGAGGGATGGCTTAACGAATACATTAAGCTTAAGGGTCTGCTCCAGTAAACGAGAAAGCAACCGGAAACGAAAGCGCTTCTTGCAGCTGAGCGTTTTGACATTGCCTCACGTCAAACCATTTTATAAGTCTATCTTTTGTAATTGAGTGTTAAAAAAAAACTGAATATTCTTTATAAAATTTCGGATCACTCTTGCAAATTATTTTTCATTATTAATTTTTTATTGTGTTAGGAAAAAAATTCAAACCTTGTACTTACAAAATGTCAATTACATATCAAATCAAAAGCATTTTAAAAAAAAACTAAATTGCAAAACGGATGCGTATTGTGACTGTGCTTAAAATGAGACGTTGCAAACAATTTTAAGATAAAAAATAAACTAAATAAATGGTTTGAAATTTAACATTGCTCTTATGGGATAAAAATCCAAGATGGCCGCCACTACAGCAAATCCTTAAGGAATATATATTGTACAAGTATAGAGAAAGAGAAATAGTTATTTATATATTAAGAGCGTAAAGTATGTCTTTATCGCTTGAGAGGATAAGTTACCACGCGACCCGTAGCGAAGCGCGGTAATTTCTCAAAAGCGATAAAGACATTTTATGCTCGAATTACATATTAAATTTTTCCTATAACCAAAAATCCACAATTTCCCCTAAAATTCCATACCAATTTCATCAAACTCGTCTGCCATTATTTATTCAACTATAGTGAACAAAATTACTCACAAAGTTATTGTGGTTTAGTTTAACGGTTTTTAGTCACCATTTGACACAACAACAATCAATATGAATCAGCTGTTTACTTTTTCACTCGGCGAGCAGTACTGGTTTACTGGCTCTCATTTAATCTTCTGTAAATTTGTTGTTGCTGAATTGTAATATAAATTCCAGGGATTTATTTAGTGTTTTTTTTTCTTTACGTAAGTTTTGATTGTTTAATGTTAAATTATGTATGTTAAATTATACGATATGGTAAATATTGCTGTCTTTGTTAAATTATATTTTACTTGACCATGTCTTTTAAACAATGTATTTAATGACAGTAAATAAATGAAATGAAATAATAATTACTGTTATTGAAAAATAAAGTTTCAGGTTCAAAAGTCTAAAGAAACAAAATTTGTAATGTTTTGTTACATATCTCACACATATTTCTGGGGCAGTTATAAATATTAAAATATAAAATAACTTTTCTTACAAAATATAAAAATAGTTTTCAATTATTGGTACAAGAATATTTAAATTAGTTAAAACTGTGTTAAATAGCAACTAATTAATAATATTTTATTATCAATAATTTTGCCCACCCAAAATTAAAACATCATTACTAACAACGGCAATGACAATATAGCACAAATACATAGTTGATAATATGAGAAACTTATGAGTGCTAATGAAAGTCCAAGTTCATTATTTACCTTAAAAGAGTCAAAATAAGTGTAAACCCATTGTCATGAATGAAGTACAAAGGAATAAGAAAGGAAATAAGTTTATCAACAAAATCCTTTACTCAATTTATTTTTAAAGTAACACAATCCAAAACTGACCATCTGTGTTGACAAATAAGTTTGAACACTCGCGTTCTGCACAGATAAAATAAAAAAATGCAACATTTGAGTCAAAAACAATCAAACTGGTTGCCACATTGAATAACTGTTCAATAGGAAGTAGACTCCTTACCATCTCTTTCTTACTGAAGACTTGACAACATTATCTCGGTTGTTACTAGGGTCTCTCTTTAAATTCACAGATTGTGACATGATACCTTTTAGTTCGACTACGGGATCTGGCTATATATTTAATGTATAGCTTCTTCTACACTGGCAGACATTTATGCCACTAGTTTGTTGTCGTAAAGACTATTTTAGTTTTTTTACTAATATCTTAGTTTGTCGCACTGACAGGGTAAAAATTTTCCTTAATTATTGTCTACTTAAAATAACTGGAAAATCCTCACAAACATTCTAAAAATATACCTGAAAATACTTCCAAAAAATTCTAAAAATACGCCTGAAAATCCTTCCACAAATTTTTAAATACCTATGAAACCTTCCAAAATTTTTAAAATTACTGGAAAAATCTTCGCAAAAATTCTAAAATATGCCTCCAAATTCTTCCAAAAATTCTTAAAATACGCCTGAAAATTCTTCCAAAAATTTTAAAATACAAATGAAAATCCTTCCGAAAATTCTTAAAAACCTTGAAAACCCCTCAAAAAATTTTAAAATACGCCTGAAAATCCTTCCAAAAATTTTAAAATACACCTGAAAAATCCTTCCAAAAACTCTAAAAATACATCTGAAAATCCTTCCAAAAATTCTAAAATATGCCTGAAAATGATGAATATGCCCAAAAATTCTAAAAATACATGAAAATAATTTTGAAATTCTTAAGACATGTCTGCATGTGTGTAGGTGATTGAAATTTAAGAAACTGTAAAAATAACAAAAATATTAATGTGATATATTTTTGTTTGCTTACATATCGGTTTATTACTATTTGTTCATTGCAAAATTATTTGAGGGATATTTTCTCTGAATTATATTTTATTTTAAACAAGAGAAATAATTTACCCACAGTATTTTTGCAGCATATAAACTGATTTAATACAACTTGACTTTTAAACATTAATTTTATAAATACCAAAACCGGCCAAATGTTATTTGTTCCTTTCTTTTTCTGTTCTATGATTTATTGACTAAGACCAACTCAACAAAAAACAAAAGACGTTTACAATTAATTATTGTTTTATTCTGACACTGTTAAGCCTATACAGTATTGATTTCCTTTGTAACATGATGGAACAATCAATCAACCGAAGTGACAGAACGCTGGTCACTGCCAAGTCTATAAATGAATCCGTTGTTCAGACTAAACTTGAACAAATGTACAATATTTAGAAGGCTTTTGCTACACAAACACAATATTTTTGCTTTAGTTTAGAGCGAATAAAAGTGACGGTGTATTAAAAAAATCACATTACTTTTTTTGCACAATCTTTTTATAAATTTTATTTTATACATATTATAATACAAATAATAATAATGTTACAATAAATTTGGTAAATTATTTAGTAAAATTTATTTTGTCATTGTTTATTTACAAATCAACCTTTTTGAAATAATAATTAAAAGTTAATATTTTACTAAGTTTTTATTAACTCGCTTTCTTGTATGTTTGTGTGTCTTTCATTACAAATTTTGCAATCGATTTTAAATTAACTAAAATCAAGCTAGATTCTTGAAATTTTAAATATAGTTCAGAACTTAATGACAAACAAATAATAATAATAATAATCTTTATTTTTTAGGCGTACTTAGGACCATAGGGTCCTCTCTTCCACTTAACATTGAATTACAAAATACATAAAATTTCACACTACAAAAAAAATCATGAACAAACAAAAAACTATCAAATAATAATTACTTTTAAAACACAAAATGCACAAAAACTAAAAATATACACAATAAAACTAAAAGTAAAATTAGGCTACACTATATATAAACACACTAACACTCTCAAAAAAATTCAAGAACATCCCTCACAACACCCAAAAGTGCCCAACCGCTCAAAATTGTTACAGAACCAACAACCCAAAGCCTTCTTGAATTAAACGCGATTACTGATGCATTTCAAACTCTCTGGCAATGAATTCCAGAGCTTACATGCTGTCACCAGGGCTATAGAATACAAGGGCTAGACCAGTCCGCCAAGGAAAGCGTTCCCGTCACTGCCACTGTGATGACGTCACGGTGGCAATGTCTACTCCATTCCCAACGCTTCTCATAAGTATTCTCTGCTACAATAATTTCAATTTCTTAGCAAAGCTGTATCATTTTTATGATGCGCTCTTCTTTAGTTTTAGTATTGACACTACACAAAGCAATAAGTAGACTGTAAACAATTAGTCTAAAGATGTACGAAGAAGACAGAGTTACTATAAAACTAACTAATTCGTAGGTAATAAACCGATGTAGTGTACTAATGTTAGCATACTTTTAATTTGATTCTCTGAAACATTTCTGAAAACTAAACACGAAATTGAACAAAATGTGCCACATTATTGAAAATAATTGTATTTATTACAATAAACCACCAAAACTTGAATGTCATATTTAATAAAACATATGTAATACTTCTAAAATAAAACGCATAAAAGTTATAAATACTTACGCATAATGAGTAGCTTATATGCACATGCCATAATAATTACTGCTGACATAAAATATATATTTAAAAAAAAACTGCTTCATAGAAATGTTCCTTCCCTAGGCCTTAGGGAATAGTTAATTTAATAGTTGAATTTAAACAATTGAACTATTTAAATTTAAATTGACACTGTACAATTTAATTTACTCTAGAAGTTTAACTTAAAATTATGTTTTATTTTTTATTTTTGTCATCAATAATTTTATTACTCTAGGTTTAAATTTGATTATAATTATTTGTATATTATATATTTATTTATGTCTAATTATTCTGACATTTTTAACTGCATTTTGCTAGTAAAGATTTTTTTTAACATTTTAACTTAAAGCTGCAGAAGAAATTACTTGAGGACCTTGGTAACTTTTTAACATAAAGTAATCTCGCTTGCAACTCTTTCATTAAATAAATAATATTTTTTATATTTATTTTAGTTTGAAGCTGAATACTTAAAATTTGTTGTTATTAAATTTTGAGTTATCAATAATTACCGGTACTCTAAGTTTAAATCTTATTATTATTTATATCTCATCATTCCGAAAATGTTTGCTTTAATGTATTTTGTTAGTAAAGGTGTTTCTTGGAATAATTAAGTAACAATCTTGGTAACATTTCATAAAGTAATCTCGTCTGCAACGTAACATTAAATAAATAAATACCTTGCTAAACATATAATTTAGGTGATTGTGCGTATTGTATAATTTTTTAAAGAAATTCATAAATGCCTCTCGAAAAAATTAGCATTAAATATGCGTCAAAAGGCGAAAATCTCGAGGAATTATATACCTTCTTTAAAAACGTGTACTGAG